>PVJH01015395.1:0-53711 GCA_004026705.1 Nesogale talazaci
TCCCTTATAATCTATATCGAAGCCTGCGACCCTTGATCTTTGCCATATGTGGTTGGCTGACTATCTTCATCACAATCATCCAATTTTTAAGAGTTGGCCTTCAAAGAAGAATATTCTCAGTGGGTGGAAAAAAGTAAATAATAACAAATGCAACCAGCGGATGCAGTCAGATGAGAGCTGTAGAACGATTAGAACTAGAGATGGTTGGCTGATCAAACTGGAAATCTCACTGGCACGAGAGTTGGATCAAACATGCGACTGATGATTGGCAGGTTTGCTATCTTGGGCAAATCAGATCACTTCTCGGGCTTCCATCTCTCCACATTGCAGCTCAATGAGGTAATCACTCACAGTAATTACATTTTGATCAAAAGCCACTGCTGTGAACCTAGATTTTGTTATGATAACGTCTCTCGTTACTTTGCTTGCAAGTTTCATATGCATTCAAAAAAATTCAGAAACATCTCAGATGTTTATACCAGATGTATAAACCAACTGTTTATACACCTATCAAAAGTAATAAAAATTTTCCAATGGATAATATAACCCAAAATTTGTGTGTTGTACACAGTGAGAATGGGTGAGAAAACAAACAAACAAACAAATAAAATATGTATCTCGCCATGATCCAAAGCAATGCAAACCTGCAATATGGGATAGGTCTCTGTGGAAGTAATACCTCCCCTGAAGCTTTAGCAAATCTTATTTGTTTAGAGATAAACTTCAATTGTAATACATATCACATATTTTAAATCTGGTGAACCTCAAGATTCTTAGCACCGGAATATCTGGGAAATAAAAGTTCAAGAATGTTGAGTGTAATTCAAATCTCAAACAAACTTCCAACGCAATTATTTTCCATATTTTATAGTTATAAAGCATAAATATATATTTATATATCACATAATATAGATGATATATTTCATATACTATAATTATATATTATTAGAGTATAAAAGCTTTGCTATTATAAAAGCTTCCTACTCTAAAGCCATAGCAGAATGAATTTGGCAAGCCTATGCTTCTTCATAGAAATCCACATATTCCATTATTGAGAAAGTACCATGCATATCTCCACTGACAGAGAATGTGTTACGCACAATGGAGGGGCCCTGTTGCTGCTGATTTCAGTGGCGGGAAGCTAACCACAAGGTGGGTGGTTCAAATGCATCAGGCAATCTGCTAAAGAAGGAGAAGGCAATCTGCTTCTGTAAGTGCGTAGCGTGGACCATGAGGGACAGTTCCCTCTGCTGTACTTGCTGACTCAGTGGGCATGCGCAGGAGGGCAGTGAGTTTGGATTTTTCTTGGTGCTTGCTAATTGAACTTACGTTCCACTTAAATGAAATTGCAAGGTATTTTGAGGTTTCTCAGTTAAGTCTACACATAATTTAAACAAATTGAAACATCTTATGTTACTTTATGCAATAAATTCACTAAGGCATATTTATTCAAGAAATAAAGTAAGGGCTAGAGGGAGCATCAGCATGAGTCTGAGTGATCATCCAGTAAAGTAAGGTAACTAACTGCCCTTGGGAATGATCGGAGATTACCCACAGTGACCAGCTTCAATTTAAAGAGTAAATTCTATGGTTTTTGAAAGAATATTAAAATATTAAGAGAGTCCTGGGGCAATGTCATCATGTAATAGCCCAGATAGATAAGTATTCACACTTCTTTTTGCCAGCACATATTGGCCCCACTAGAAATATTTTCCAACAGAAGATTTAGAGTCAGGTTAAATGTTATATTAAAATAATTCAGCGAATGAAAACAGATTGTGCAGCCAAACATAAAGATGCAGTTTTTGCCTTATGTGCTGCCTAAAGTACATGTGCATGCATTATATTAGGAATCTGGATGGTTTATAATTTAACATCTATAAATGCTTATAAATGCTGTTTGACTATAATGACACATTTCACTCTGAATTATAGCCAATTTATGTATCTGAAATTAAAGAAACTCTGTTGGAAAAGAAATAATCTCCTGAGAGCTAGAGTATAGCATAGCCATTTCAAAGAAATAATGTAAAATAAAGCATCTCATTCACTCTCGGAAAATACAAGCAAGACTCCTACTTAACATCTGGACTTCTTTTTCTATGGTTGTTGCTAATTGGAAGAACTAGATTATTTATTAACACAATGACTTGTCCCACTATAATAAACCACGTAAACCAATTTGTTTTCCTGATTCATCTCTGCTGTTACACCTCCCAGTCATGATATAGGGTTTTTTGCTTGTCTTATTTGTTTGCTTATTCAGTCATTCTTATTTCATTCATTCATTTGTGTGTGTGTGTGTGTGTGTATGTGTAGAGAGAGAGAGAGAGAGAGAGAGAGAGAGAGAGAGAGATAACCCTTAGGCAACTGGATAGTTTTCACTTACAATAAATTATTTCTGAACAGTTGTTTTTTTCTTTGACTTTTGTTTCTAACTATATTATTGAACACAAATGTGAAGTCACAGGACTGAATGATGTTTTCTTCAGTTGTACAAAGCGTGGCAGAGTCATAACTAATCCAGTGGCACCTAGTATCACTAACAATGTGTATACTCATCAACTAGGAGATTCAAAGGTAAACGTGGCATATATTTTTCTCCTGATCATAGTCAAGTCTAGTGAGGACGTCGAACCTGTTTTAGAGAATCAAATATAAACCTCTGTGCCATAAAGAGATGCGCAACGAGGAAGTGATATGCAAAGAGGGAAAGTTAGCAACCTGCGAGGCTTTGCAGATGGATTTCCTTAGAAGAGACAGTTGGATTCTGAGAAATGAGTAAGCTTCACCATGTCAAAACTGGTCAGTGGGTTAAGGCTTTTCAGAGTGTCAAAATAGAAAGTATAAAGAGAGCCATGTCAACTGGCCCGGCCTTCATAGGAAGCAAAACACAGTCTGTTTTATTGCAGCCTAACCATTGAGACATGCAGTGGATGGTAAGGACTTTAGAATACAGAACACAGAACTCTTGCACATTGGATATTGTTTCATATACAACAGAGGGTCTTGTACTTATTAAACCTAGGAGATGACAGGATCAAATTTTAACACTATATCTGTAACAAGATTTATCTTTCAGGACAGAGATGTTTAGGAGCAAAGAGTACCACTTATGAACTATAAGAAGTTTCAGTCAGGTATGCTTTTTAGAAAATTCTATCATTCTCCAAATCTATTCTTGCAAATAGTTCTCATTCAAAATTCTACAAAACACCAAAAGGTGTTTTGGTTGCTTATATACAATATCCTTCTACTGGTTTTACAGCAACAATTGTGATGCCTGTGCCTCTCATTCATATAAAATGATATTTTACCTCTACTGAGTTCACCTGAGTGTTCATCAATTACAGCCATAATTTTGTAGAGACAGAGCAATGTAGGAAGTTGGCCTGTCATTATAATTTACATACTCTGTAGACCAGAGGAGAGGCTCATACTATAAAAGTATGGCTTGCTCTCTTATCTCAAGGGGTCACTATGTCTTGCCCTGCTTCAAGACATTCTGACTGCTTCAGAATGTCACAAAGAAGTCCTAGGCATTCAACTTCATTTTCTGAAAACCAATTGCTGGGCCACCCCATTCTGCTTGCATGGAAAGACATCACCATGCCCCTTCCCTCATGGGACATAATGGTGTGACAGGTTGTTTTTGCTTGTGTTTTGGCTGAAACCTAGAGACCACTGTGATACAGTTATAATTTCATCCATTTTGATCCAGATATAGTTTCATTCATTTGTTCTCCATCTCATTTTTTCATTTCTGACTAAATGCATAGACTTCTATTAGGTGGTGTTCTATTGATCTTAATCAATAGATATGGATAGACAGGATAGAAAGCAAGATAGGATAGAAATCTCTCAAGAACCTTTAGAGACCCATAATCTATTCATTAAAACACCATATTTTTGCAACTGTTAATATTTGAAGTAGAAGAATACTTTTAAAATCTGTCCAATCATAAATGAATCTAATTTTGAGTAAGTTAATTCTACCATTTCTCATTACTCATTGTTCATGATCTTCCATCTACCCTTTCTTTCACTTTCCCCTTAGCACTAGCCTCCAAACCTCCGTGCCTGCACAAATGACCTAATGCCCCTACAATAAGTTTTATTCCGTAGGTAATTTACAAATGTGCATTCCTTTCTACCGGGGTTTTGTCTGTAACTCATGTTATTGAGATAAGGAAATTGAACAATTCTATTTGAGCAAAAGATACAAAAAGTATGAGGTGTGGGATTTGAGACAATTGCCTCATGCTTTGCATATTACAAGATATGTTTGCCCAATATAATTTAATTCTAAAAGTATAGATTATTACTCAGTACAATAGATAATTAAAATCATGGTAAGATCTGTCTAAGACCATTGTACAGAAAATATTAGAGCAAAGAGTTTAATGCGTTCTGAAAATATGCCCCTGTTACCACTGAACCCAGTTGCTCAGTCAATGTTTTATATTTTTGTGGGCATCATTGCCCCTTGGTGGGAGTAATTGTTTTATATTTTTTAACTTTGGTTTATACACAAATTCCTGAATTGTTGCTGTGGTAGAATGAGCACTCAAGAAAAGAACACCCCCAAAATTGTTTTTTTTTTAAGTAAAATCAAAACCATGATGCTTTTCTATACATAGATATAAAATAAGACAGAGAAATATCAATAGAGAGTGGGTCATCCAGTAGGTGCGCCAAGTGTGGTTTCAAGTCCATGAATCAGATGTTAAGCTTGAGATCTCTCCTGACTCACTTAGCTTTGAGGTTTATAACAAACAAAATTATCAGGAATACCCCAGGCTGCTGGCTTCAGAGGTGTATGAATCCAGGTCTGTAACCAGAGAAGCATAGGAATCTCACATTGGAAGGTCAGATTGCTGATGGCTGCCAGGATCACAGGAAAAAGTGGAACGGCATTGACTCAAGTTCATTGAACCAGATGTGGATGAGCCAATTGAGGGTTATGATACAGTGGAACGGAAAGACACTTTCCCACAAGATCTGTTTACATGAGAAATAGGTCACCTCCCCAAGGGAATTGCTTAGGGCTGTGACCTAAGCAATTGTGTTCCTTTCTATCCTAACCTTAAAAAATTTTTTTCTTGCTTAGTGCTGATCTACTGTGGAGTTGATGACATTGTGTTAGGTCACATTATCAATGTTTAATAGACAAACCATTGAGAATTCTTGCTTGACAAAATTAAAACAAAGTCAAATTCTCACAGTGCATCTCTTGCCAATTTAGCACTTCTACATATTCCAGAGACCACATAGAATCTCTGAATAAGTTCCATAATGTACATACTTTCACCTAACATGATACAGCTAACAAAGATACAATTAAAAAACACAAACTGCACTTGCTTCAAATAATTTATAAATTTACTAACAAAAAAAATAATGGCTACATACAAGGAGGAAATACTTTTAACCATTACAGTCCTCATTTTGGCAGGTTTTCGTGTGACCAGAGTTGTTTTAAACAACTAATTTTGTCACCACACATTCCATATTTCCTTTCTCCTCAGCAAGCACTTCAGGTAGTCCTTATGAAACTTCAAGGGAGAACAAGTTTTGAAGGGTTCTGTTTAAAGCTTCTGAGCATCATCCAGTGACCATCCTCTCTATAGATCATTGCAAGACTGAAGCAAATTTTATTCTCTTATCAAAAAAATGTTCAGGTGAATATAGGCTATTAAAAAAGACAGACTCAATGGTACAGGGGGTGGGCATTAAAGAACTAGAAGAAAGTGTATGTTTCACTAGTACTATACTGCAACCTGACTGACTCAACACCTTCCCATGATCATACTGTAAGGTGAGGGTCTAGACTCTGCACTCCACTTCATTCAGAATGATATCTGACCTATGGACACCACATGATCACATAGACTGGTTTGTTTCTTCCATGTGGGTTTTGTTGCTTCTCAGTTCGATGGCTGCTTGTTTATCTTCAAGCTTTTAAACCCCAGATGCTATATCTTTATAGCCAGGCACCAAAAACTTTCTTCATCACATTTGCTTGCACACTCATTTTGTCTTCAGTAATCATGTCAGAAGATGAGCATAAAAGAATACTGGCTTATTAGAACAAAGTGTTCTTGTGTGAGGGAATACTTGCATAGGGGCCCAATTTTACATTCCAAATCTGGCTAGACTAAAGCATGTACATCGATACAGATAAGATCTGGAAATATATGGAATCCAGGACAGATAAACCCCTTGGAACCAATATGGAGTGTAGCCACAAAAGGAGGATAGGGGTCATTTGCAGGGAGAAAGGGGAGACTGATCACAAAAATCTATCTATAGCTCCTTCCCAGGGGAATGGACAACAGAAAAGTGGTTAAAGGGATATATCAGTCAGGGTAAGGCATGCAATAATAATAATAATTTATAAATTATAAGGGTCTGTGATGGAAAGAGGGCTAGGGAGGGAAGAAAAAATGAGGAGCTACCCCAAGTGCTAAAGTAAAATGAAAACTTTTTCAGGATGATGACAACAAAGGTGCAAATGTTCTTGACATAATGGATAGATTGTGATGAGTTGTCTGAACCCCCAATAAAGTGATTTATTGAAAAACAAATGAGTCAAACTCACTGTATTCAAGGCAATTCTGATTCCTAATGACTCTCTCAGTGGACTTTTTAGACTGTACTGTTTATAGGAAAGGAGAGCCCAGTCTTGCTCTCATGGAGCTTCTCATAGTTTCAAGCTGTCAACCACGTGGGTCAGAGACCATCACTGCAGTCCATTAAAATCCATGCAACACTCAGGTTCTGCTCCAATACATGTGACAGAATTACTTATTTCTTTTAGCTCATAAAACTCATAAAAAACTCATATAATGTTTATGATGAATCTTATGGGATTTGGTGTGTCTTTTCTTCATTTTTAAATTGTTGATGTAAGACCCTATGAGACAAGATAAAAATATTCTAGGCATAACTCAGAAAGAAAAGTCCTTGTGGTCCTTCATATCTATGTAGCTTAGATTCCAGGAATCAGGTCAGTAGGTTATACATTTCTATTAAAAATCCTTCATGCACAAATAAATTATCACTCCTGCTGCACTTATTTAACATAATTGTGACTGTAACTTATAAATGAACATTTTGGGGTATCTGGGTAGAATGTTAATTAAGTGGAAAGCCTGATGCTTCAGTGGTGTCATCCTGGTCCTTTACATACTTCAGAAAATATACATAATGCTAATTGCAATGCCACCACTGCTTTTTTTACTGCCCAAGATAATAAGATCAGTCACTGCGGATCCTGAGTGTGTCCAAAGCTTGAGTAAGAGATTTAAGAGATGTTGTAACAAGTACACCAATGTGTTTGATATGCAAAATTGTATAATGTGATGGGGCAATGATGAAATGACAGGACAAATGTGCTTGAGAGTGGGGTGATTAATTAATTATCACCACTAGAAGAAAGTCAGTAGCAGCAGTTTGTTTTTTTTATTCCTGTGCAGGACAATGTGGAAAATTGAGATGTCTTTGGGGAAAGGAAAGAGAAAATGAGTGCAAGAGAGTTACTTTGATGATTGAGATGCCCCAAGCCAAGTCATGGAATTTTCAGTTGCCTCATTTACCTGTGAAACTTGGACACTGAATAAGGAAGACTAAAGGATTGATGCATTTGAATTGTGGGAATGGCAAGCAATAGGGAAATTACCATGGACTTCTAAAAGGAAAAACAAATCTTTTAGCCAATCTTTTAAGAGGTGCAGATAGTGCGCTCCTGAGAGGTAAACAAGGCAAGCATTTGTGTCCAGCGTTTTGGTATGTGGTCAGGAGAGGTTCTCATTGTAAAAGGGTGTCATGCTTGATGTAATAGAGGGACAGTGAAGGAGGCCCTCAAAAAAGCAGATGGACACAGTGGCTACAACAAGGGGCCCAAGCATAGGAACAGTTGTGAGGGTGGTGCAGAACCGGGCTGTGTTTCATTCTGTTGTCCCTATGTGTCAACATCAACTCCAAGGCATCTAACGATACCATTATTGGTAATTATTATATCTCTTTTGTGATCCATCTTGAGTTAATGTTTCATGTGGTGTGAATTAAATGTTAACATTTGTGATGTCCAGATACCTTAATCTGATCGAGATTATGGCCTTCCATACCTCCTGTAGATTTGAAGTTGTGCTCCTAACCAGAAGGTCAACAGGTCAAACCCACTGAATGCTCCAAGGAAGAAAGAGGAGGCTGCCACTGCTTTCAAGACGGGGAGTCTTAAAAACTCTATCAGAATCATATCCACTGCAGTGTTTGTTTGTTAATGTTGTACTTATTTGAAATGAAAAAGTTTCCTGAATTTTGTTAAATATAAGAACCACGTGTTGATTTCTATAACAGTGGTCCCCTCTGATAATTGCCCTTTTATAATTGATGAATTTTGCTGAGCACAATGTCCTCTAGGATTCATGCCATAGATTCATCATTCCACTGCATCCCTATACCGTATATTATATATCCATGCTTCCACCAATGGGCCTTCATGCCAGGTTCACCTACTTGCTATTGAGAATAGTTGCGATAAACATGGCTGTGCAGATCTCTGCTCACGATACTGCTATCGTTCCCTTAGGATGCAATAGACAGACAACTGGACCATATGGTATTTCTAGTCCCAATATTTTGAAGAAAGAATTATACCATGTACTGCAGTGGCCACACTGTTTTACAGCCCTACAAGTAGCACGTCAGCGTCCTCACCATTCACAGCACATCTTATTTCCTATTTTTGTTCTGTGATTAGATTTATTCCTAAGTATTTCAAGCCTATTATTACAATTATGCTTGATATTGATTTCTTCATTTCTTTTTCAAAGTCATTTTTCTCTGTAGGAATCCAACTGTTTTCTGTATGTTGCGCTTTTCCCTTGCTGCATTGCTGATTCCCTAACATACTCTTTTTATCTTGGTTCATTCCTTGGTGGTACTTTAGGAGTAAAATCTTATCATTTACAAATAGAGTTTTACTTCTTTGCCAATTTAGATACCTTTAATTTCCCTTTGTCCCTTAATAGCTCTGGCTAAGCTTTCAACACAATATTTAATAAGAGTGGTGATTAAAGACATTCTTATTTTGTTCCTGTAAGCACAGGGAATACTGTTAATTTCTCTACATTGAATAAGATGTGTATTGTGGAGATTTGGAACCACTGACAGGGTCCCTTGTAGAAAAACATGGTTTTTCACTCCTACAAATAGTTACAGTCTCAGAAATCCATGAGAATAGTTCCTCCATGTCTTATAGGGTTGCTATAATTTGAATTTACTGACTGGCAGTGAGATTATTTTGTTTTGTTTTTGAAACATCAATAATGAATTAAAATGATTTGATAATTTTAAATTAAACCCCAAGTGCTGTCAAAGAACCCTAATGATGCAGTGCTATACTTTCCATGAAAATAAAAGAGTAACAAAAATACACATAAAATAATACTTAATTATACAAATAAACATGAAATATGAGATCTACCGCTAAATTAATGTACATGAACATATATTCAAATACATAAAAATTATTTTCTCAATAAAAGAAAAGTGACTTGAAAATGACTGAAGCCAACATGTTATTTACTATTTAGTAAAAATTTTCAAGCCCTCTGCTCTTACCTCTATAAACTCCATTATAATAAAAGTACTGATTATATTACTTATTTTAAAAGTATTTTGTTAATATGGAAATTGGTTTCACACATAAATTTATGACTCGTTAACTTTTTTGTTTTGTTTTGTTTTGTTTTTTGGGGGAGTGGCATAACTGCCCTCTGGTGGTCATTGGAGCTACCCAGCCTTGTTGCTGTTGGATTTGAACGCCCAAGCAAGTGGGCCGCAGTCCCGCACTCAACCACTAACAGGACCTGGCTCAGCCCTAGACTCTTTAACTTTTTTATTATGGTTTATACTACCTGCTTATGTGCTAGTGTCACATTCTGGTCACTCAACGAGTTTCCATCAATCTTATGATTCACTTTCTGTCATTCTATAGATTCTTCTGGGATTCTGAGCAATTAGATTCTGAGCAATTACTACAGGTCTCAAGGATAATAATTTAAATACACCAGCTTTCTACATATTTTCAAGAATTTTGACAATAATAATGCCTATTCAAATGCTTCTTTAGTGGAAAGTCCCCATGAATTTCACTGTGATGCTTTAAAATTGTATTATTTATTATATCCTCACAAATGATATATTATTCTTTGCCTCTTTTTTTCCCTTCCTTTCTCCTAACTTCTGCTTTCTTTCCGCTTTTTTCCTGGCATTCTTTCTTCCTAGAAAACACAAAGTTTATTTTACAAATAAAAAATCATCACTTTTAGAATTCTATGCTATTAGTTATTATGCCATAAATCATAAATTAGGGCTAGATTCATGACAATGAACTTCTTCCTTGCAAGATGACTATTTATAAATACCATACTTTATCCCAGATAACCATTCCAAAAAATAAGCTTTGAGTCAGACAGGCATTAACTAAATTAACATATACTATTTCAGTAATCAAGTTTAAATTATTACCTAAGTCTCTCCTTTCTGTACTGGCAAAATTACATTTGAAAAAAAATTAACCTGCCAGAGGTACTTCTAGAAGTTAAAAAAATAACTCATGTAAATCATCCAGTGCAGTTCTGCTAAAGAGGTAGAGTTTAATATTTGTTATCTATTCTTGCTGTTATTTTATCTCAGAAAATATTAATAAAATATGATCAATTTTGGAGGAACTAGTTTTTGGTGGAACATAAACATGGAACTGTTTCTTTTGTTCAATAATTGCTATTTTAATTGTTTTAGTAGCATATAATTCATATATAATATAATTCAAATGTTCCATCACAATGAGATGGATTGTACAATCATGATCACGCTCAGCTTTGGAATATTTCCTTCATTCTTGCACTCATTTTTATTAGCTCCCCATTTCCCCCCAATATACTATTCTATTGATTTTCTCTTTCCCAAAATTTAATGACCTGTATTGACGGTAGTGTGATTTTCTTTAGGAACAAAGCTACACTTGGCTATCAAAAGTTGAGGCTGATTTTAAAGCTTTCCTTTTCAGTTCCATTTAAATGCCTTTCATGCTGTCTTACTGAGCAAGCTTGTTAAGACTGGTGCAATCTGGAATAGAGAGGGAGGCATGATCTATTCTGTCACTCTGTCTCACATACATCATGTCGAGGAGCTAAGTGCTACTATTTTTTCGTTCCTTTTCCCCTGGCTTGACTGAAGGTAGGGAGAAGGAAACTGATAGCTGGCAGGGATCACAGAGAGAAGGAGGAACACTTTCCTTGGTTTTCCTTTTCATTCCAGTGCAGATACACTTGCTGATAGTCTATCTTGCCTTTGAGTCAATTCTGAACCACAGTGGCCTCCAGGCCATAGCAGAAGTCTTCTCATTGGGTTTCTAAGACTGTAAATCTTACAGGAAGACAAGATCTTTATCCCATAAAATAGTTGGCGAGGAGTTTGAATTGTCCACCTTTAAATTAGCAGCCAAGCACTTAATCATGGAACCACCAGATTTCCTCTCTTACAGCTTTGGTGAGTTTTATTGCTTGATTTTTTTGAGTGGTGTTTTGCTCACTGAAGGCCTTTCCAAATGTGATGATTTCATCAGTGAAGAATATCTAGTTCCTCATCAGCAGCTCCCTCAGCGGTTAATGCTCTAAGCTTTCTGATTAGGGTCCCCATTACTTGAACTGACAATTTTAGGGAAGTTCTATGACACTTGTTCCTCTTTTAATCTGTTGGTTTTTTTATGGTGATTGTTTAAAGATGTCACTGCAATTCCCCACACAATGCAGATAAGTTAAGGTAGCTCCCGCTTCTCTCTCAGGTGTGTTCCTCACAGATTCTTGTCCATGGACATCCACTTCTGTCAAGACCAGGAGTTCTCTGTCTTCAAATGCATACTGATGAAATGTTTTTCAGCTGCTAAATTCATGTCTATGGTTTTAAGGGTAAAAGTTTTCCCAAATTTAAATGTAACTTATGTAGACTCATTTACTACATATTTAACAGAACGAAGGCACAACACAATAAAAACAGAACAGGAAAAACAAGACCCTCATGGTAAGGTCAAAATGGAATCCCAGAATTCATGGTCACAAGGCTACATAAATTGGACAGAGAAGCAAAGGAAACTGACCACCAAATAATCACTGGCAACACATGAATTCATCACAGCCTTAATTGGGATGACAGAAGTAGAAAAGGGATAATGACTTGGATCCATGGAATAATGGTGTGAGTTTGAGGATTAAGAGGGTAGGAGTGGAGTCTAGCCTATCAATCTGGAGATAGCCAATGAGACTTCTCTGTGGGCATGGCCTTCTCCACTGAGATTTCTAAGAAATCCGGTACTTCTTTTTTGGAAGCAGGAGACACTCATTCAGTCACTCACTTTGAGAGTATCTATTGACAAGACTTTTTCCTGTGAGACATCCCCGAGGAGAAGCCACATGGAACTACCACAGTGCCTTGAATCGGACAAGTCCCATGCATGCAATCATAACTCTCAAGCCAGAGAAGCCACGGAGAGACAGACCTCTGCCTGTGCTCAGATGCTTACAACATTACTGAATCCAAAGACTTTCTACCTACTGACCTACAATCTCCTGCATTTAGCTTCATTGCATATGTTTCATGAATCTGAAGAGGACTATATAGATTGGTTTCACATATATATAGGCTAATATGAAATATCAAAACATAATATTTTGACCTTGGACTGCACTGGGTTGGGATGTTTTCTTAATGTGCAATTAACCTTTCTATAAAACTCTCTCTTATATACATATGCATGTTTATGAATTTGTTTCTCTAGTCTACCCAGACTAAGACAATTGTTAAATGATTTATGTTGTCAAGAATTTCATTTTGCTTAGATCCACAATCAAAGATGTAGTCAGGAATCAAATGATATATAGTACTGGGAAAATCTACTGAACAAGATCTCCTTTCAGAGTGGAAGGGCAAAGATGTCACTCTGAGAATTAATTTTTGCCTTAGCCAAACCTTGCTATTTTCGGTAGTCTCATATGCTTGGAAAAGTTGGTCAATAAATAGGGAATACAACAAAGTACCCAATTCATTTGAATTATGTTAGAAAAAAAAATTTGAAAGTAACAGATAAGTGCTGGCAGGACAAATGAATCTGTTTCCAAAGAACTAGTCAGAATTCTCCTTAGAGGTGGAGATGGTAAGACTTTATCTCCTCTACTGGACGCACTATCAGTAGAGACAGGTCCCTGGGAAAAGACATCATTCTTGGTAAGTAGCAGGGCAGCTGAAAAAGAGAAAGACCCACAATGAGATGGAGAGTCGGAGTGGTCAAACCAGTGGGCTCACACAAACCAATTGTGAGAAAGGTTCAGGGCCAGCCCTGCTTTCCTGGCATGGTGTGCCCTGGGCATCAGAACCGACTTGAAGAAAACTAACAACAGTGGTAGAACATAATCTTACTCAAACCTAGTAAGAACCTTCAAAGGAGTGTAGGTGAAGATTTGGACAGAACATGTGTAGAGTCCATGGCAACACTTTGCGACTACATTTCTTAGAATCTGTTGCTACACTAGTGGGAAATCTTGGGAACCTCCTGCACTTGCTACCTTCAAAAAATGCTTTATATGCATGCAGGGGGCAAGAACATTAAGGCTAGTAGAGCTGGCATGTCTTCCTCTTAGGAACTTTAAGTAAAATTGCCTTGTAATGCCCCATGTCTTCTGTAAATAAGCCTTTCTCTTGGTTACACAAGAACCCAATACTGGTAACACTAAAGCTCAGAATTTAGGTTCTAATGCCAAATGTAGCAATATGATTCATTGATAAAAGAAGGAAAGGACACATGAGAGGGGATAAGAGCAATCTTCAGGAAGTGAAATATAGAATTCCAGTTAACAGCCTACAAGAAATAGCAAATAGAGATAGCAATAGCAAACCCAGCAAAAAATCCTGGATTTATCACCTACAGATTGTAAGACAATAAATGGGTGTGGTTTTAAACTGCATAGTTTTATGATAATTTCTTGCATGGCCATAAACACCTCATGCAGATTTTGGTACCTGAAATTGAGAGCTGCTTTAACAAGCCCTTATGTGGTTTTTAAATGTGAGAGTTGATAGCAGTTGGGAGATTTAGGGGAATACAGTAGAAAAATCCGAGGGTTTGGCTTTGTAAGCCTTGGTTAAAAGTGCAGATGCCAGCGTCAGAGAATTCAGTCACAAGAAAGGCACTTTTGAAAGATTAAAGTCGTGGTTTACAGACCCTCTCAATCAAATGAGAGCACCTCTAGGAAGTTTAAAGGTGTTGTCTCACAGCAACTCCAGCAGGAAGCCAAGATAGAAATGGGATAATCATAGAGGGATCTATGAATACTGTTTTGTGTATAAGATAGGGATCCCATGAAATCCACACAAAGCCCACTATCTTCCTGTGGATGAGGGTGGGGGGATGGGGGAATTACCATCATAAGCACTTTGCACTTGGACTAACAGAGTCAAAGAGAACACAAAATGAAGGGAGCTTAGGAGGTTTCAGCTTCTTCTACAAGGGGGCTGGCTAAATAAAATGACACTGTTGAGAGCACAAGCTGGTTTTCAAAAAAAATAAAAGATGGTTCAGAGAGAGCAACCAATATTGTAGATGGTGGAACCAAGAGCCCAGAAAATAAGTCCCCTTATTTCCTGTCCTTGAAACAGACTGAAATTTGCCTGACAAGTTTTCAAAATGACTGGTTCAAATAACTTACTTTTTACTTTCTATGTTCCCTCTTCCATGAAATACATAAGTCTATACTGGGTTATTACCCAAAATAGAAATAAGATTCCATCACCTTAGAGTCCTTTATTTTTTTGTTGCTTTATTGAGGTAATGTATCACTTACTCTTTCTATTAGGTAGCGGTTTAAGGTGGTGACTAAAAGTGTAGCAATTATTCCACTGTCTACTGAGCCATGTAGGAGAGGGGGAATTGTGGTCCTATCATTGAATGACCAACTGAAAAGATACCATTCATAGTTTCTCTCTCCTTGTTTAACAAGAATGGCATGAATCCTAGTATAACAGATAAGCTAAGATAAACTTTCTGACCTCAAAATGCACATAGTTTAGCTGAAAAACAACCCAATAAAATGACAATGTCAAAATCTCTTTGCAAAGAAATGTAAGATTTGTATACATAGAAAATGTGGTGGAAACAAGACAAAAGCAATTATTTATGTTTTGTGCGAAGTTGAAAGTTTGGTTGAAAAGAAGTTTGAAAGAACATGTACACATTATAAGTCAAACTAAAAGGAATAAGGGGAAATCTGAATACATGCCAGAGCCAAGAATCTTTGAAGACATAAACAAGGAAATATTTTCTTGAACTCTGTTTATTCCTTTTAAGCTGGGTTTCTACTGATGCTAGACAGATTATAAATGATAGAAGATGGATAGATAGATATAGAGACACCTTGAAAAATCACTCACAAGTAACAAACACTGAACTCTGACAAGGTTTATGTTAATTAATTTAGGATTGGATATTCTGGGAACATGCAAATGTTAGAACATGAAACAACAATGGTATATCAGGGTTATGATATCAAAGAATATGATCTGCAAAGCACTTAAAATATAATTGAATCATCCAAGCTCAATAAATGTTCAGAGGATAATTTTGATAATCAACAAAAACTTTCCATTACCCTCTTAACAAACTCAAACTCACTGCTCTTTAGAGGCAAGGAGAGCATGAGTCAGTTCCGTACACCTTAGGCACATCATCAGGAGAGACCACCTTGTGGAGAAGAACATCATGCATGGTAAAGTAGATAGGCAGAGAAAAAGAAGGCCTTCAATGAGATAGAATGACACCAAGATAAGTAAATCTTTAATGTCACTGTTGTGTTTCATTTGTCTAAGATACTGTACAATTAAGAACCACTTTCAGAGTCTCATCTAACATCCACTTTGACCTTTCTCAAGAATAGTATATTAGAAGTACAACTGTTTGTGAAACATGCACGTATCTATCTTCTCTTCTGTGAAATATTCTTGAAAATTAATATAACATGTATACTTTCATGACTTGTACATGATTTAATTAATTTTCACTACATTCCTTTCAACACTTTGTATTGTCAAGACTTTAAATTTTTCACCTATAATAGGTAGAAACTTACATTTCAGTTTTAAAGATATGTATTTTTCACTACTAAATGAGTTGAGCATCTTTTCATCTGTTTTTTGTTCTCTTTAGATTTCCTCTTTAATATGTGTAAGGTAGCTTTAGCGAGGAAAAGAAAGAAGACAGAGGCAGAGAATAAAAATTTTAAAGGTTTATTACAGAGCTCCTTGGTGAGGTTCATGGGTCCCTAGTTGGGGGCCAGAGAAGTCTTGCCACCTGGGAGGGAGAGGAGCACAGAGAAAGGGGCAGGCACATCCTGAGTTTCCAGGCAAGGTTCCTGGGTCCTCTAGTTAGGGCCCTGCAAAGTCCCACTGCCAGGAGGGTTTAATAGTATTGGTCTGGGGTAGGAGCAGCTTCCCATTGGGGGTTGGCTATTTTACAAGGTGGGCAGTTAGAACTCAGTAACAATGTAGCAGTGCTCTCAGAGCTCCATCCATTCATGTCAGGGCTTCAAAGGCATTCAGCAAGAGTTGTTGGGCACAGTACCATTGAGCACTGTCCTCAGGGTGTGCCTCCCCACAAGTTTCCCTTTCTGTCTAACAATGGGGCTACTCATGCATTTTACCCTATGAATCTTTGCTTTTTACCTGATTTATGATGACCCTTCCAAAATGCTAGGAATCATTGTCTTGCTAGTTATGTGCTTCAAAAATATTCACCCAGGTTGTGACATATTTTTCGACACGCTTAAGTTATATTTTCAATTGCCTTCATAATTTCTATCACTTTAGGTTTACATAACTATTGAGATAAAATTCTGAGTCATCACCTGTCTCATGCTTATTTCCTCTCTATCAGATATATCTTAAATCAATATTGTACAACAAATATCAATATATTATTTACAAATAAAGTCCATGTTTTTTCAGATTGTCTTAATTTTGACCTAATATTCTGCCCCCCCGCCATTCTCACCCATGCTATTCCAGGTAGACTAGAGAAACGAGTTCATAAACACACATATGTATATAAGAGAGCTTTATATACATGGTAATTGAACATTAAGAAAACATCCCAACCCCGTCCAGTGTAAGGTCATTAGTCTGATATTAACCCATATGTTTGATACCAATCGATAAGTCCTCTTCAGACTCACAAAACACGTGAAATTATGCCAAAGGCAGAATGACCACAAGCCAGTGGGTAGACAATCTTTGATCCAGTGGTGTGGTAAGCATCTCAGGGCTGGCAGGAGGCTCCACGCGGCTTCTCTGGGTCCAGGTTCCTTATTGCATCAGGGCAGGTCTATGTGGCCTCTCCTCAAGGATGTCTCATAGAGATCCAGCCTTGTCAGTCGAGCCTCTCAGACAGGGAGTGTGGTCAGTAGAAAGTCTCCAAGGAAATGAACCAAGAAAGATAACGTCTCCCGCCTCCAAGGAGGAAGGACCACATTACCAGAACTCTCAGAGAAGGCCACGCCCACACAGAGGTCTCATTAACTATCTCCATATTGACAGGCTAGGCGCCACCTCTATGCTCCTAATCCTCAAGTTGACACCAAATAGGTGACCGCCACACTCCCCATCCCAGACTCCCATCTCAGACTCCCATCTAGAGCAATGCATGGAATATTGCATATTGTGTTTAATTGCATTATACATTATACTTAATGATTTTGACCCATTGGGGTCCCCTTGACTTTGACAGCTTCTCGGATATTCCTTGTTTTTGATGTACATAAACATTTTGAGAAATACTGGTAATATCTTTTATAAGTAGTTCTCTTTTTGAAATGTATCTATTGCTTTTCCTTCATAAGAATCCCTGGTGGTGAGCGGTAAAGTGCATGGCCCTATCAGAATGCTGAGCAGTTGAACCCCCAACCCTTTCACAAGAGAAATATGTAGGTGCTAATCTGTTTAGAATGAGCTCTAGTGGCATGGTGGGTTACACATTGGACGGTTACATGGGTTCATGGTCAAAGGTGAGGCTCTCTGCTCCCTGAGAGATCTCCTGTCTCAGAAACCCACTTGGGCAGTGCTTCTCTGATTCAGAATAGAATCATTAGCAATGAATTCTGAGTACTTTTTTCAGTGATACTAATGGAAAACATGTCAAATGAAACTGTAAATCAATGGAAAAGAACATTTGCTCACCATAGCACGTGTTGATCAGCACATCAAGAGGATGGAATTGCCCATATTACATTCATTTATATTAAATATCTTAGAATCTAGCACCCATACTACAAGCACATAGATATCTAATGGACTATTATCATATAAGAGTTTGAAAAAGGTCTATAGCAATCTAGAGCTTTATAATGCAGCTGTTGTTACCCTTTTCTTTCATGAACACATTGAATTCAGTGCCCGACTCTCAGGGATCTGGAAGGATCAGGTAGACATGAGTTCTGCGAAACCAGGAGTCTCACAAAGACACTTTAGTCATATTCTTTTTCATTTTTTTATGAAAAGTATTTTCTTGTTGTTGTACCACAGAGCTGATCCTGAACAATCTGTCTACCTAGCCTAGATTATTACTTGCCCATACTCTTTCCAAGTCTATAATCTTCAAGAAAGCAGACTTCCCATGAAGCTGCCCGTGGATTCAAACCTTGATCACTGCTTCATCTGAGTGTCACCAGAACTCATGAAAAATATACTTCTTTTTTACCCACTCTTTTGAGAACTCTTGCCAATATTAAAACCATCCAGTTCAATTAGATTGATAGTGGTTTTACAATTGCTGCTATCATTATTGTTGTTGCTCTTCCTTTTTTCCTGTATCTTACACCATCCAATGTATCAGTAAACCTACCACTCTGTTATTTTTGCCTCCCGTGGGGTTATATAGTCACTGTTTCTACCAATGCCCTCTTCCCCACTCCCATCCCTCTTTCTGTCCCTTCAGGCAAGCACTGCTCCCATTACTCTTTCTGAAGGGTTTATCTATCTTGGATTTCATGCATCAAATGACTTCATTTCTACAAATGAACATACACAGGTTTAACGAGATTAAGTAGGTAAAACTAAGACAATACTGGAAGGTGGTGGAATTGTAAAGAACTAGATGATATGTTTGAATGCAAGGTTAGCACATGAACAAAATATATTTTCTATTTTTATTTTATTCAATGAACCCCTTTATATGTTTATACCTGCATTGTGGGCTTAGAATTTTAGTTAGAAATCTGGGTATAAAAAGTACATTATTCAGCATGAGAAAGTGGAAATAAAATTATATTCCTAGACTTACCTGTCAGGAATTGAGATGAACAAAAGAAGAGGGAGAGGACAAAGGACAACTGACAATGTTGACAGAAGCTGAATGTCCAAAGATGAGATGCCTCAGGGTGGCCAACACTTTTGGAAATAATTGTCTTAACATCTGATCAATCTTTTATAGATATTAATATTGTTATTAGACATATAAAGTTCCTGACATGGTTGGTATTTGCTTCATTAATTAATTTGTTTTATTTGTTTGTAAAGGTAAGTAAGAAATCTAGTAAGTAGTTGCTTTTGTAACTGTGTTGAGAGAGACAATCATACAGACAAAAGACAGATTAGTAAAATAATCTACCATTACAGTAACAGAATAGAACCAGAGGTGAAAATGAGATTGTAAGCTACAGAGAATTTTGCAGAAATGGTGAGGTGGTTATTCATAGTGAAAGGAAAGCTTAATTGAGCAGATACTGTTGATGATTTAAATTACTGGTTGCTGAATACTATTTAATGTTTGTTTGCTATTAAAGGAGATTAGATGACACAAAGGGTTAATACTTGTCTATTAATATTAATCTTAGAACTGATGTGCGCCAGACCCATCATAGTTTTTTCAGTCAGCTCATCTGCAGTGAGAGTAGCACATTGGATAAGGAAGACAGGAGAAGAATCAGAGCATTAGAATGATGGTGTTGGTGACGAATGTTGAGAGAACCACGAACTACTAGAGAACAAACAAAGCTGTCTTGAAGGTAGTATACCCTTTTAAGAAATGCTCCTTAGAATAAAGATGGAGAGCTTTAGTCTCATGCACTTTGGACCTGTGATGGGGAGGGATCTGTTTTTGGAAAAGGACACTATACTGTGTCAACACAGGAAGTTAAAAAAGAGGAGGAGGCTTGAAAAGCGAAACTGACACAGTGGTTGCAATGATGTGCTTGACTGTAGTAATTGTAAAGCCAGCTCAGGACTGAGCTCTGTTCCGTTCTGTAGCACACAGTGTCCCTCTCGCGTGGAATTCCTTAGATGGCTTGTACCAACGCTAACAACATTCATAGAAAGGTGGTCAATTTGAACCCGCCAGAAAGACTTGTGAGACAAAGGCCTGAATTACTGGAGTCCAGAAGCCTCTGGAAGTCAGTTATATTCTGTAACACATGGGGATAAATGTTGATTTGACTGGATGGCACATATATGTGTGTGTGCATGCATGTAGTATATATTATATATTATTAGGCACTTTACAAGCTTATCTATAAATTTTCACTGCCACTTCATTGCATTATCCAAATTAGCATTTCATGAGTGAGACTCAATGAGATTAAAGGATTTGCATCCATTTACACACCTAATAATTTGTGCAGATGGGAATAGGCACTGAAATATTTCCATGTCAAATGGGAATACAGTTATCATCACTTCGCTTTATAGCTACAGAGAACAAATGGAGGACTTGGGCACTGCTTTCCCATGCCTCTGAGATTTAGAGCTGCCAACCCCAAGGTCAGCTGTTCAAAACCACCACTTTACCATTTGGGTTAGCTTTTTAGACCATTCTCCCTATTTCTTTGACTTGCAAATTTCTATATGTGATTATACATATATTTAAAATCGTGAAAGTACAGTTTAAATAGCATTTTGTATTAAATTTTAACTCGGATATTAATCTGTGTACTTAAACCCTGCATATGCTCTCCTTACTGTGCTTTATTTTATTATGAGTTTAATAATTGGTGTCATTCTGATTTGTTTTCATGACTGTGAACACTTTAAGTCATGTTTTCCTGCTATATTAAAGATGGAAACTCTTTGTACAGCTTTAACTACATACCATGTTTCCTTGAAAATGAAACTTACCCTTAAATAGGCCCTTAGTAGGATTTCTAAGCATTTGTTCAATATAAGCCCTACCCTGAAAATAGTTCTTAATGATGGGCATGACAACATGGCATCTCTGTCCAACCCATGCATTTCATCATGAGTGGTAACAATTACAGTCAGCCCTTCTTATCTGCCTAATTGTGACATATCTGCAGACTCTTAATAAAGCAAGAGACAAGCTACTCAAAGGTCATTTATGCATGGAAATTAATGACTACATTGAAAATAGTATGATAAGAAATCTGCTTGGAAACTGTGAAGCCTTGCCTGCAGAAGGTCGTGATTTGAGTGAAGAATTCATGGGATAAAATCACTTACAGTGCTGTTACAAATACACTCTGAGCAGGTAGCATGGATAAGAGCTGCTCATTTAATGAGAGCTCTTTTGCTGGACATGAGAGATTGGGGCTTATGGTTCTAAAGGAAATAGAGTCCCAGGAAATTCAGGATTGAATTAAAGGTTTGGAGACTTATGATGATGTTCCAGAAGACTATATTTGAATAAATGTAGATTGTTGTACAATACTTAAAAATAAAGCATCTCCTGAAAACAAGCCCCAGGGTGTCTTCTTGAGGAAAAATAAATATTAGACTTGGTCTTATATTCAGGGAAATAGGGTAATAGTCAAATAGCATTTCTAATGTATGATAAGGCTACCTTAAGAGTCCATAGATTTCTTGTATGTTAATTTTGATCAACATAATGTTCATCCATCAATGGGAATCATTTTTAAGAAAAGAGATGGTGACAACTGTAAGATTTGAAATAGAGAGGGTACATTTTAGCCCAAAACTTGTTTACTCTTTCATAAATGTTGATATTACATAGAATTTTATAGTCTGTTAGCTATTAAGCCAATACTGTTTATTGTTAACATTGCAAGATAAGATTAAGAAGAATATCTTTTAGCACAACAGAAAAGGATTTGGAAGAAATTTTAATGTTCGAGTCAATCAATCAGATGTGGTGAAGAAAACTGATGGTGCCTGGCTATCAAAATATATATTGTTTGGGGTCTTAAAGGCTTAAAGATAAACCAGTGGCCATCTAGCTCAGAAAAACAAAGTCCACATGGAACAAAGCCCAGACTATGTGATCATGAGAGGTCAAAGGAACCAGGAATCAGGAATCAAAGAATATAAAATCATATAATTGTGTGCCCATCTTTGCTTTTGGGATTGCTGTAGACAAATGTTTGTATGAGCAAATGTGGTGAAGAAAGCTGATGGTGGCTGCTAACAAAGGATATAGTGTCTGGGGTCTTAAATACTTGAAGATAGAGAAGTGGGCATCTAGCTCAGAAGCAACAAAGTCCACATGGGAGAAGTACACCAATCTGTGTGACCATGAGGTTTTGAAGGTATCAGGCATCAAGGGATTAAGCATTTTATTAGGGTAAATGAAAAGGAGTACATGTGGGTGACCCAAAGTAATAACAATTTATAATATATGAAGGGTTCGTGGGGGGTATTATGGGGAGGGAGGGAGGGAAAGAGAAGCAAGTGCCTAGGGCTTAAATAGAAAGCAAATGCTATGAGAATGAAGAGGGCAGTGGATGTACAGATGTGCTTGACAGACAATGGACTTAAGTATAGATTGTAATAAGAGTTGTATGATTGCCAATAAAAGGTTTAAAAAAAAGAATAATTTAGCCATCATGTGCTGGTGTAAATCCTGTGGCTAGTTCAAGACATAAATATTCATTTCAATTTTGTTTCCAGAACAAATATCTTTTTCTTGTTTTAATATTTTACTTAGAACATAGGGAAACATATCCATGCATTCAGTTGTCATTTATTTAATGGATCTAATGATATTATGGGTTGGCCATTGTACCTCCAACCACAGAGTCAGTGGTTCATACTCTCATCAGGTGAAAAGGAGGTATTTACTTAAAGTTATCCAGTCTGGGAAACCCCATTTGGCATCTCAGATGCAGAATTGACATGATGGCAAAGGTTGTGGTTTAATTTGGAAGACAAATGCCCCATGGCATCTTTTGCTTAAGAACAAACATTCCTGATAGTGAACCACAGATTTTGTACATAAGCATCACAAACATATATGTGTTTAATGAATTGAGAGGAATCATGATTTCAAAATGTGTATTGTATTTTCACTCATCTAGTTCAGTGATTTAGAACAAATTTTCTATTTATATAATTGCAATTGTTTTTTTTTACCCTAGCAGATGATCCCCAAGCAAAAGTAAAAATGTTTTTGTACCATAAATGCAGCATTTGAATTCTCTTTAGATGTTGAAGGTTTTTTTAAGACTCCAAAGTGAGAAATTTTACATGGGTGGAAATGATTAAAACTGAAATGCTAAATATGCAAGTGGCCAATGCTCAGAGTATATCATACAGTAGAAATCTTACTTACAACCATTACAATCACTGACCCAGGCAGCCAAACCACATCTGGAGTAAATACCAAAAAGGTCAGACTCAGGCCAATTCTTGCTGATTCCTTTATTTTGGTCTACATAATATGTCTCCCTTCAACACCAGTCTCCACATGACAAAAAAAAAAAACTGCCAAGCAATGCAAGACTGAAATCTTTCTTTTATTCATTCTTCCTTTCTTTTGAGCACAAAACTCTCTCACTCACTACCTCTCTTTGAGCATTTACAAATGCAATGGCTATAGTTGAGTAGCATGGTACAGCAAGCTCTGAATAGACCACATTTGTTTACTCACTATATGGTCTTTATTTATGTAAACAGAACCAAATATGAACAGGAATATCAAAATCATTGGTTTGCTATCAAAAACAAAAAATGTAGCTTTCAGAAATTCTTCAAACATTTTTTAAGTCAAATTGCTTTGCATAGTGTATTTGAAGAGCAATTAGATAACTATCTGTCTCTCATAAAACAATAATTTAAGTGGATCAAATTAAATTAGGAAAAGTAAAGCAGTGTTATATTTGGATTTCTTCAAGATGCAAATTTTTGGATACAACATTTTTCATTGAAAACAAAAATCTGACAATTGACATATTTACCTAAAAACCTCCCTAATGAGTTCAAATTAATATCAGATAGAACCTTTAAATGAGGAAGGTGCTATACTAAATTTTACAATCATTACCTTAAGAAATTCTAGAGAGTGTCCTATATTATAGAGGAGTATGTTAAACATAAAAATGAAAAAATTATGAAATTGTCCAATATTATAGTGAACAATTATTGAAGGATGATCCAAACCCTGAGTAAAGTTTAAACTATTATCTTTCTTCACATTGACTCCACTAGATAAAACGCCCAAGGAAGTACATGGTCAATCATTAGCAACCTTTCAATTCTTTGCTAAACTTTTGCAATGTATGGGTGAGAAATAAGTTATGCAAAATGTCTGACATGCTGTCAGGCTCTGGCTTCTACAATTCCCTACAATATATAATATGTATGTGTATATATAATCATTTAAGGAAATGAAGTCTTGAACATTGGGTTTCTTAAGGTGATTGAAAGTCATTCAAGTCAATTTTCTTCTGATTACCCAAATCTACTGCTGTAAATAGAGTTGTGACTCACAATCTTACAAAAAGTTTCCAAGACTGTTTTTTTTAAGACTGTTAATTTTTACAGGAGCAAACAGTCTTATCTTTAACCCTGGCAAAGCCTGGCACGTTTGAACCATTCACCTTACAGTTACCAGCCCAATGCCTAACACACAGCACTACCAAAATGACTTTTTCTTCTAATAAAGACCTGCCCATTTTTATTTTATATTTGGACCCTGATAAAGGTTCTTTAGTTGCTCCTAATTTACTCATTGCCAGAGTAATAAGGTACTTTCATATGACATAGATACACATGTGCACGCATTTACACAAACTCATTGCCTGTAAGTGTATCCCAACTGACAGTGACCCTTTAGGGCAGCGTTGACAGCCTCTCTGGGTGTCAAAGGTTGGAACTTTAGACAGTCTCGTCTGGAGCTGCTGGTGGTCTTCAGTTCTGGTCTTAGGGAAGGCAGCCTAATGAGTGCATGAGCAGTACCCTCCATGGGCTCCTTTCTTCCTAAGTAAGATTATCCCAAGTCAATCTAGGACCCCTGGCATGAGATGGCAGCAATGCCACAATGTGAACCTCAAACTTCATTTGAATGGAAAGTAATGCCTGCACGGAGGATACAATCCATTAGTTCTGTAACTCTTCACTGCATTCTGAGAAAATTATTTAAAACAACTTTATAGAAGAATGTTGTTTTGTTTGCTTATGAGTTTTGCTTCTTTAACAATCTACCTCATTCATGATACTGGTTCCAAAACAATTCTCTGAACAGATGCAGACACTTTTTTATAAAATTTCATCTTCTGATTACTGGCTGTTTGGTAGTTGCTTTTCTACACACTTGTGTTATTATACTTTGTTTTCATGTCCTAATTTTCCCCATGAAGATGACTAAAAGAGTACTGTGTTTCCAGCATATCAAATTTTTAAATTTTATATGCCTGCTATGGATTCAATTGTGCCTCTCCCAAAATACGGGTCAACTTGATGCTATGCAAAAAGGTCAACTTGGTTTCAGGGGCTATGCAATAACTCTTTGCTTTGCAATAGGATGTAATTATTCTTTTAGTTATAAACCCTACTTCCTGGACAGTCTGATGGTGCCTTTTTGTGGGTGTGACATCCTCATGAGGATTCTGGGAGTTTTCCTATATCCCTCCCTGGTGGTGGGACACACTCCATCTTTGCTTCAAATTCCTGTTGACAACCAGTGCCTTGAAATTGGAGGAGCCACATGGAGAGCCGTACCGATGCAGACACGCTTCCACAAGACATTCAGTCCACTTTGACCTTCCTGCTTTCTGAACCATGGCATGTGCTGTAGAAGAGTTTATGAACTAGTATCGGATGTATGAGCTAATATTAGATTTATGGGCTAATATCAAACTTTTGGATGTGATTTTGACTGAACTAGAATATATTCTTAATATACAATTACTCTTGTATATATAACTCTCTCTCAAACATGTATGGCTGTCAGTGAATTTGTTTCTATTTTCAACCTGGACTAACACAAACCACATTTGATCATCACCCATGGTTGTGAATCAGACAGAGAACATTGCTATCAGACAGAGAACATTGCAAAATCAAATTTGGCAGATGTAGTTATATTAAAAAATAACACCTTATCATTTGAGTTCCTCTACCCATTTTAAAGTCGATTCAGTTTTTAGTATTTTCTACTTTCTTTTCCGTGAAGATTTATGTTTTATTTTGTCACCGTTTTCTATTGTTTTTGTTTTTTTATACCTTTCTGAATATGTACTCCAAGACAGGTAAATCTATAGTGAGTCTAATTGGATTAATAAGTAACTAGCATCATGGCAGTGGAGGTGGGGGAGATGGGGGGCTAATAATGAGCATAATACAAAATAAAATGTTCTGACATCGGTTGGGCTAATGATTCCACAACTCTTCCTCCTATCACTGAACTGTAAACCTGCACACTGGTGCTGCTGTTGGAGCTGATTGCACAGCTCTCAGCCACCTGATGCCCAACAGAAGGAAACACTGCAGGGTCCTGTGACCATCCTCACACGTGTTCCCAGGATTGATCCTACTGCCTCCTCCCCAGGTCCATTTCTCTCTTTGAGGGACTTCTTTCTAGCTGCCCCTCTGCCAAGTATGATGTATGACATATGAATTATATGTCAATAAAATTATTAAAAGAAAAATAAACAATAATAGGAAAAAGAAGAGCCAGGAGAAAATCATATCCTTTAGACTCAGGGGCCCAGTGCTGCTGACCCTCTAGATATTAAGGATGAATTACATCAAGGCTTCCAGGAAACTGGAGGGACTTTGAGTACACAGTTGCTCCAAAGAGGCAAGAATCTTCCCCCAGAACCACTACCAAGAAGCATTGCCCTAGATCTGGTGACTTGACTTTGGATTTTCATCTTGCAGCACTGTGAGCAAATTAAAGATTTTTTTTGTTAAGTCCATTCATTTGCGGTACTCCCATATAAAAAATAAAATAAAAATAAAACAAACTCACTTCCATTAAATGGATGCCTTCTCATAATAACCTTACAGGGACAGGGGAGAACTGCACCGGAACAGTTCCAAATAACTAAGATGAGATCTTATATTACTTTTTACTTAATAGTCGTATATTGTGAAGCTTTTTGCAATCCTTCATTTGCCGTCTATCCCATGGCTCTCACTGATGGCTGACACGATGGTGCCTTTAGAGCAGTCAGTACCCAGTGGGATAATCTGACTGACACTTGAATTTTATCACATGACCTATGAATTCGGGCCCTTTAACTATGTTTGTGTTGATCTCTAAGTCATTATCTAATTCAATCTAATAAATGCCAACATTTTTTTCTCTGAATATCCTGGTTTGTAGGCATGTTTCCACGTGATATTGGTGCTGATTCAGGAAATTGCACTGGATAAAGGGTTCAGGCATAGGAACAATTGTGAAGATGGCAGTGGATAACGCAGGATCTCCTACTGTTGTACACCAGGTTGCTATCGTCAGAGTTGACTAGATCACATCTAGGACAAGAACAATAACAACGACGATTTGTTCATTGATCATCATAGTTTTACATATGAGAAGAATGCAGGTCCATAAATAACATAAGACAAATGAAGTGAGAAAAATTTGAAAGTCATTAGGTATTAAGGGAAGTCCAAGGGAAGCTGTATAAGGCCCCTTAGAGCAATGGGCTGCATATCATAAGGTCAGTGGTTTGAAACCCACCAATCGCTCTGCAGCCTCTAAACAATTCAAAGGTTTGGAAACACAGAGGGACAGTTCTGCTTTGTTCTACAGCATTGCAGTGAGTTAAAATTAATGAGTCGGAAGCTGGTGTTTCTTTTTCATGTGGAAGGGTGTGCAATATATGCAGAGACTACCAGTTGCACACTGAAAAAACCAAGTTCATGACTTGAGAAGAGTGGGCCATAAAGAAACGGAGAAGGCACCTTTATGGAATGTGTGAGGGCAAGTTAGCCTGTTAAAAATGTAAGTATTCATAGCTATTTTCATAAATATTTTGAAGATCTAAGTTTTTTTCTTCAAATTATCCAGTAGACATTTCAGAACACATTTTAATATATAGAAGGAAATGGAAAATCCATGTTAGCTGTTTCAGAAGGGAGGATGATACAAAGTTTCTTTAAAAGAGAAAAAGATCTAACTTTTCTTTTAAGAATTTGTGTGCACATGTGGAGAAGTTGTGCCATCTTATAACTAGAATGGAACATTTTAATTTTAATATAGAAGTATGAGTTCTGACAGACTCACTTGTGCTTCAGAATATTTGAATCTCTATTGTATTAAATGCATTAGTAGTCTTCATGATCCATAGTAACCTTATAGGAATGAGTGGTTTTCTGAAGCAGAGATATTCATAGGAACTGAAAGCCTCATCTATCTCTTGCAGGATGGTTGATGGAGTAGTATAGTTGACTTTGCAGTTACCAGGGAAATACATAGCCCACTATTTTATCAGGGTTCTTTATTTATTGTATGGTAACCCTTAACTCTGGTTCTAAAGATCATAAATTGAAACCACCTGCTATTCAGCTTCTAGCAGTGATGAAGTGATACTTAGGGAAAATTCCAAGTTGATGTAATTTTCATTATTCAAATATATCTATGGCTCAAAGTCATCATGTCACATATAATTTGACCTGCATAGTTAAGTACAACATAGAACAATTTAAACAATAAAGCCAGTGTGCACTTTTGCTCTCCCAGGCCAGCTAATAAATGCTACCCTGAAGTATCCTTATTTTTCCTGGGTGATCAGAGTAAGGAATGGTATAAGGCATACATTTTTTTTTTATCTCAAGTAAACTAGAGCTGATGGGAGAACATTGATGCCAATTTTGGAATCATCAGATGAAATATACCTAGAAATGAGCCTAACAGTTGAGGCATCAAAAATTATGCATGTCGATGTAATTCCTAATATTTTATTTAAATAGGCTATGTCAGATGATATCCTCCAGACATATTAACAAGTCTACACATGCTTTGTTCAGTTTCGCTCAACATGTTTAATACTCAACATTTGAGCAAACTATTAACTCCATTTGTACAGAGTGAGAGAGGATATGTATTTAAGATAAAACCAATTACTCCCATGACTTTGGCCTGTCAGCCTTGAATCAGTCTTCATCATGTAGGTGACATCTCTCATTCTGTCTAGGTCCTTACTCTCTCAATCCACAGTTTTACATTTAATGATGCTCAGCTGTTTAATCCCACCATTGGGTGTCTTAAATATCGATAGAGAATAGATTGTTCTCTAGTGAAAAGAAACTCTGCTTATGATAAGTTACGCTTTCATGGGTGAAGAGAAAAATCTGAACAAACTCTGAAAATGAGATGGCTAAGCCAGCAAAGCAAGGGAAAGTTAGGCGTGATAAAGGAAACACTTTCAAATAACATTCATAATCAAAAAGAGATACTGAACAAGAGAACGCCACATTTATTTATGGGTTCTGACATGAGAAATCTTAAATAAGACTCTATAAGGTTCAGGCTTAAAAATATTTGAATTCAAAATAGTTTCTGCACTGGAAATGGAGTCTGTCATTTGTGTAACTCTCCAGTGTATGCTGAGAAAATTACTTGACAAATAATTTTAGAGAAGAATGTGATGTTGCTTTAAGTTTTGTACACTTAGGAATATACTATGTTCATGATATTAGATCTCATCATTTTGAGAGCAAATTCTAATTTAATTTAATCCTTAAAATTGTAGAGTCTCACAATGCCTCTGATTGTACTATGGTGTCTTGACTGTGAGTGTGGCAGGGGCAAAATGGTAAGGAAAATTCACCCCAGGTATTATTTAGGCAGGGCTGAAGGACACACTCAGCAGGAATGATGTGTGTATATCTATCTATCTATATGTATGTATGCATATGTAAATAGATAAATATATATCTGTGGTTCATTTCAGAGGCAATGCTATCCACTAGGAAAAAAACATAATTAATCTCTATGGGACATTAGGTAATTTTAAGAATAATATCATTAATCTATTCAGTAGTGCAGAATTTTAAATCCTCATAAAGTCTTTTATACTAAAGTACATGAATACATTCATTTGTACATATTCAAACATTAAGTGACAGAACAGTGTTTGAGAAAACAATAAGGTTAAATACAGGCAGTCATCATTGAGGCACAATTATCTACAGAACTTAGGTACATCACAAAAAGCAGAAGATGATAGGAAAATACATGGTGGTCTCAAATTGCCAATTATCTGACAAACCCCAAAGCAAGATATTCGAATCAGAGTCCGCTGACTTAAATGAATGTCATGGGATAACAATCCTCTTCTTCTCTTTAGCTGTAAGTTGAAAAGAATGTTTTTGTTTCTGAAATCTGGAAGGGGTTTATTTAAAATAAAAGTTGCTTCTCTTTGTGTTTCCAAATCACATATTTTGATGTGGTCTGTGAAGAAGGCTGTTCACTTTGGAAAGACAGAATCTAAAATTTAAGTTTCCTGTAGCCCTTAGTGAGGTTCACAGCAGCTGAAAACAAACTCCTCTGACAAGATGCATGATTAGCAAGACAATACTCAGAAGATTATCCTACAGGGAGCACATATAGGAACTGTGAAGATTTTTCTCCAAAGGCAGGTTGCCCTCCTTTGTTTATCTACAAACCTAAGTGAAAGTGCCTTTCAGAGATGAGTTAGTTCTCTTTTTCTGATCATGAATTTTCAGAGATCCAGGGAATATCATTGTAGTCATGTTTATCCAACTAGAATGACTGCAGGACACTACTGTGTGACAGGAAGAATGTGGTCCTTTGTGCCTCTCTTCCAAATGAAAATTTGATTTAGGCTTAGGTGACAACTTATCAAGACGGTCCCAGATTTTTTTCCAGCTTGTTACTAGTGTTCAAACTTCCAAAATCTGAAGAGTTTCTTTTACATCAATCTGTTAACAATGGGCCCTTAGGCAAGATTTTTTTAAATGCAAACATCTTGAGTATTCTAAATTACTGTGTGGGGCATGTCTTTTCAAAGCCTCTTTTGCAGGCATGTCCTAAACCCATATTGTATCCTTAATGACTGAAGACAAGAGGACTTACAAGATCTTTATTTTCATACTTCTCAATAAAAATTTCTATCAATCATAAGCAGAATAAATTAGTATAAACATAATAGAATCAGATACTAAATTCAATATTTAAGAGTCAAGTTCAATCCTTTTTGTATTATCTTATTCCTTATCTATTCTATTGATACAAAAACATGTGATTAGGCCTCTAATATGAGAGCATCCAGGCTTTCTTTCAGCCATTTTGACCTTCTGTCAACCATTTTCTCTAACCATTATTGTCCCTGAGAAATTCAAGGGGTGATTTCTACCCCTGAGCTCAAAATATATAACACCATTCATTTTTTGCTATTTCACATAGAAACAACCAAATATTACAACCAAACAAACCTATTAAATTTAACTTCCCACATTGTTTCCTAAAACAACCCAGTAAACTGCAGGGACATATCCGACTTCTGGCTAGCTCTAACAAAGACAAACTACCATGTGACAGAATTCAAAAAAACATCTATTCTCCATCTTTATGATTTGTTTCTCTAGTACCCCTCTCCCAGTACCATAATGTGTTAATCTGGGTAAACTAGAGAAACAAATCCATAGCTACTCAGTAAGAGGTTTCTATATAAGGACAGTTAAAAATTAAGAAAACGTCCAGTCCAGAGCAAGTCTGCAAGTCCAATATTTTCCCATATGCTCGATACCTATCTATAAAGTTCTCTTCAGAATCACAAAACACATTTAATGACCATGAACGCAGAAAGACCACAGGCCAGTGGGTGGGATGTCAGAGGATCCAGTGGCATTGTGAGCATCTCATGCTGGCAGGGGTTCCATGTGGCTTCTCCAGCTCAGGGTACAAAAGTAGTTCCATTTGTCTTGATTGTTGCTATGCCTCCCAGGTGTGAGCAGAGAGAGAGATGGTCTCCTTCCTCTGGAGAGGACCTTAGGAATTCTTGGAGCGTTCAGGAGAATGCCATGCCCACACAGAGGCCTCATTTGCTATGTGCCGATTGACAGTCCAGACTCCACCCCCTACATTCTCATCTTCAAATTTCCTGGGCTGGTTTTCCTCGGTTTGTGCTTCTCAATACTGAAAGAATTCACATGACAGAAGCAGAATAACCAAGTACCTTCATGATGAGGGAAAGGGGAGTTTGGGGCAAAAGACTCTCAGCTAGTTCAAGCTGTCCCTGGAAAACATGCAAGGCCCTATGGTGGGGGCCGGGGGAAAGCCCCTGATCTAAGAGGGCCACTTCAGGGGAGTGTAAAAAACCACGTGGAAGAAGTACAGGAACAACTTGTCTCTATTCTTTACCCACACCTATCAGCCGCACTGGAGTGAATGCATTTTAGGGAACTAGCCATTCTTCGTGGCTGAGTTCAGGTGCACACATGTATGCAATTTTTCTGGTAATTTCACCTACACCTTGGTGACCTTTTCTGAGCATCCCCAGTTTCAGATGTCTCCTATTTCTTTCAAATCCCTTTATTGTGGCATGGTCAACTCATTTTCATTTAGGTTAGGCATTCAATGGAGACAACCTCATTTATTCCTAATCTTCCTACCTTTCAATAAGACATACAAGTCAAATATCTACTATAGTAATCAAAATAAATTAGTAAGAGCAACACTATGACACTTGGACAATTTCCTCGGATATTTCAATGACCTCATGGTTGAAATAGTCTTAGATGGCCTTCTAGGCCAAATTATTCAACCTGTTAATTAAACTTCCAGTTATACATGTCAAGTTCTAGTTATACTAAATAATGATTCCTTTAATCATTGTTCTTGCATATTTCCTACACTAATTCTAAGGTTAGGATAAATGAACTTACTCTTTAGCAGATTTTTCTATTGAGACGTGAAGTCCCAACTGCAATAAACATTTAGTAATTCACTTTTAATATTAGCAAATCACTTAAAATGTTTTAAAGTTATTTAGGCACCATAAGACTGTACTGAAATAGTTCAGCTATTTTTAATGTCTTCCTTATTTTTATCTAAATTTAGCTATCACTAACGTGTATATATTTTGCATTAAAATAAACATAGTTATTAAGTTGATTCCAACTCATAATGGCTTTATAGGATAGACCAGAAATTGCTCTTTAGGGATTCTGAGTTTTTAAAACTGAAATAGAAAGTAACTGCCTGATCTGCCTTCCCCCCATCCACAGTCGTCAAGTGCTTGACTTACTGTTTTCCTTGGCTATTTTTACTTAGAAGCAATTAAATGTGCACTTGATTTTACTTAAAAGCTCTGGAAGCGATTTAACCCTATTCACATGCATATCTGAACTAGTCCTGGCTGAGCAAGGTGGAAAAACTACACTTTCTTTTTTCTTATTCTGGAATCTTTCATTCAAGTATGAATGTTCCATTCATTCATTTTCCTCTTCTGGAATAATTCATTCAAGTCACTGGCAGCGGTCACGATTTTAAGGTTGATCTACACATAAAAACCTGTCAAATGGAACTATTTCATTAATTCTTCATAATACTAAAACAATTTTTTCTAATAAGCACACATGCACCATAAAATTAAATGAGGCCCCACCCCCAGTCCCCAAAATTAAAAAAAAAATGAAGGGAAAAATTATGAACAGCTAAATTTTCTTTTAACACATATCCTGGTTGTGGAAAGTTATAAAAACTTGTACATAAAAAAATTTCATCTGATATACTGAAACTTTCACAAAACAATTGGTATGGCAGCAAAGAAACTCATTGAATATCCAATGCATTGACCAGTTTTATTGGAAACAGTTTTCAATACTGAGGGAAAAATCTGAAAATAATAGTAGCTCAAGACACACAAACTTTTTAAATATCTAAAGTCTTTGTCCATAGATACAGTTCTAAAGCTTTAATATAGCTTCATATAGCTCATAAAGCCTAAAATATTTATTATTTTTTCTTTAGAGACAGGTCATCACCATTTCTCGGATGTTTCTGTTTCTAGAAATTTCTTTTAAAATCTTGACTCAGTGTGGTGATAGATATTTCTGGCTCTTGCTTTTGACTTTCCATGAACATTTTCCTTCGAAACAATAATGATTGTCTGGTCTCACTGGGGATCTTTATATGTTTCCCAATCCTTTCCAAACTTCTAAACTTATTTTTCCACCATATTTGGGTTTCAGAGTCACTTAAGTACTTCCTGAAAAATACTGAGGAGGTGTGTTGGGATGGAAGCAATTTCAGTTCTATAGACTTTGGCCTGATTGAAGGCCTCTCTTTTTTGAACAGTCAGTACATGCTGAACAAGAGGTATCTGGTTAGCAGAAGGCGCCTTCACAGACTAAATAATACCTGGTCCACTAAGTATGTTCTATATCTACTCATAAATGAGACTTTCAGTACATTTCCTCATTACTCCCTTCCTTTATTAATAATAATCAAAACCATACCCATCAATCTACTTACGGGTGAAAACAACATAATCACAAAGTACTTTGCAATACTACTCACTGAAGACTGATAAAATTTAATACTAAAAATTAGAGTCATCTTACTATCTCAGTAAAAGCCAGAGAAGAGAAAATGCTTCAAGTGATTTAAAGGCAGCTCTTAAAAAAAATCTTTTACTTCAGTAATTTCCGAAGACTATGAACTGTGACTTTAGAGATTAAGAATTATAGAGGTTTTAAAAACACTCTTCCTTTTACTCCTCCCCTCCCTTAATAGTACCTCTAACAGGACAAACTGAGAAGACACTCCTTCACCCTATAAATTGTGGGGTGAGTGGATGTCAGTTTCTCTAGTTAGATTCAGAAGATAATGCTAGGTAGATAGAAACAGAAAGCAGGGTAGTCCCTCCACATGCCAAAGCTTCCTTGCCCTTTACCGGAAATTGGACGCTGCTCAAGACTAGAGGGCAAGCACACATTTAGGCCTTTGAGACAGGAAGCTCGCATACTTGGGAGGACCCCAATTTAGGTCAGGTGGACTTAATTCAGCCAAAGGGGTCTACTGATACCATTGACCACGCCTCTCAGCAGAGGACCCTGAAAAGCCAGACTCCAAAGTCCACCTTCCTCTCTTCTAGGTCTTCCTCAGCACTACTGAGGCTCCTCTGGCCTCGGGGCTCCACGTGTGGGTATGAAGTGCCCTCAGGGTGCCCGTGTAGAACCTAAAACTTCTTTTATAAAAACCTCTCTTGGATCACAAGCCATACTTCAGCATGAATTCTTTCTCAGGCGAAGTCAAGAACTGACGCATTTTGTACTGGAGAAACCTAACAATAATGCATGCAGAAAGGGCTCCATCGGAAATAAATAAGCATTATTATTTACAGATTATACAGATTATATACAGATTAAGCAAAGACACCAATTCCAATCCACAATACTGCAAAACAACAACAATAAAATTATAACAATGAATGAACAAACGATAAAGAACATTCCAACAAGCACGGCTGAGGTGAAAGTGGTGAGAACTAGTCTTCTTTATTTACGTGCTCTAGTCCAGAGTGAAATGTTCACCCTGACTCCAAGTCATTCTTACTCCATTTCTTTTAAATGATCAAAATTTGTGCCAGGTAATTTCCTGCCAAAATGCTTTAAAGAAAGGAAATATCCTTTTTTCCCTGCCATTTTTTTCCTTCCTGAACTTATACCACTCACATGGATTGTTAAGATGCTGCCTTCTTGTGATTATATTATGATCATAAAGAGGGGTGGGTTTGAGGTTTCAATATTTTTTCTAAGAGGAAAATTAAAAAGTGACAACCAAACACACACACACACACACACACGTACACGCATGTGTACACAAACATACAGAAAAGCTGATTTACATATACAGATAGTTCCTGATATAAGGTGGGGTTCCATTCTAAGTTTTCCAGACATCTGCCCTATAATAAGTAACACATCTCTTTCCAATTTTAGTATATGTGCTGCCGAAGCGAGCACAGTAACACACCTCTTTTAGCATGGATTTCACCTCAATGTAAAGAAAAGACTTAACAGTTGAAGCAATTAAAAACTATTATGATAAATAGAGAAAAGATTGAAATTATCAATGATTTCATTATATATATATATATATATATATATATATATACTCAATTTATGGAGACAGTAGTCAAAAAAATCAAAGGATGTACTTTCTTGGACAATCTACCAAACAAAACTTTTTCAAGGTGATAAAGAACAAAGATGTCACTTTGAGGACTTGGGTGCCCCTGACCTAAAACATGATATTTTCACACCTTTTATTTGCATATGAAAGTAGAATAATAAGGGGAAATGGTGAAGAATAGATACATTTAAATGATACTGTTGGTGAAGATTCTTGACTTTACTAAGGAAAACTAGAATATTTCTTGGGCTGAGACCCGGTGGTATAGTTGTTGAGTGTGGGATTGCAGCCCACTTGCTTGGCAGTTCAAATCCAGAAGCAGCTAGCTCTCCAGGAGCAAGGCTGGGTCTCCCACCAGGGGGCAGTGATGCCCACAAAAAAATAAAAAATAAAAACAAAACAAAAAAGCAAAGCTAGACTTTTTCTTAAAAGCAAGGATGGTGGGCCTCTGTCTTATATACTTTGTACAAGTCGTCAGGAGAGGCCAATTCCTAGAGCAGGGCATCAGAGCTGGCAAAATAGATGGATGTTGAAAAAGAAAAAGACCTTCAAACACATGGATTGCTATAGTGGCTGCACAAACAGACTGAAAGATCATCAAGCTTGTGAGGATGGCACAAAACCTTGTAGTTTTCTCATTCTGTTACATATAAGTCCATTGAGTCTGAACTCATTCTATGGCATGTAACAACAAGAAACACAAAAGTATATACACACATTTATGTATAGATGTCAACAGTTTTTAAATTCTTTAAAATCTTTAGATAGAGCACTCTCAAGTCATCTTTATCCTTAATATACACCTATTCTTCATCACCATGTAAACTTTAATGAGGAGTTTTATATTTGTAACTTTAGACAAAAGGAACAGCATCTCTGTAGAATATGAAGGACCATTTGAAAGACTAATCTAATCATGAGTATTTATTGCATGCCTTTTGAAAGACTGGATTATTTATAGGGGTTAAATATTTTTCTCTACTTTTCTTGAGGAATATTCTGCACAGAGCTCAAAAATTGCTCGGCCTCATAGGTTCTGTGCCTATTGAGGTGTTTCATGTACTATTTTCTCACTCAAGCATCTGGTGAATTTGTCTGCCACATGACAGGCCAGGACAAAGGACCAGATGCTGTAAATATATGGGGCAATTCCCACCACAGCCTTTACTCTAAACTTTGTATCTTTATAGGCAATTCAAAAACCCAACTTAGGAATTATATCTATTTTTTTCTGACAGTATGTGCTCAATTGCTTAAGTATCTGCCTTGTATCCATTGATTTCTATAAAATTTCCTTTGTTTTCAAAAACCTTTGAGGAATTTTTAAAAACTTTATCTTTCAGAGAAATACACTTGCAAACAGGAAGCCCTGGGGAGCTTATGTGTACAGGAGTCAATCTGACACGCTCCATCCATTTGCACCTATGAAATTCCATGAATTGGCTTATTTCAAGTTCATCATTTTAGATATTTAATAAGTTTTCTGTGATGTTTATCTTAGTTGTGACTATGTTGATGTGTAAGATAATAGAAATTATAAACCACAGAGTAAAATCAAACTCATTAAATTGAAAAACTATGTCAAAAGCCTTTATTAACTTTCTTTAGATGTTATCAAAAAAGATAGTTTAAAAAAGATAGTTTAAAAGATAGTTTAATTTTGTACCTGACACAGAATAAAATTGAAGCTCCCTAAGAAACAATGAACAATGAAAAATACTGAAGAATATAAAGAAAAATATTGTTACTTACTTAAAAACAAATTGGAGAAGAGAATTGTGCTGTCTTTGTTTCACAATGATGAAGTATAAATCTTATATTCCTGAAGGACAGTTTAACATACTTAAGAAAAACATAAATGACTTCTAAATCCTAAGATTGCTTTAACAAGTCAAATTCATATGAGAACATGTTATTCTTCATCTTTGATGAGGTTACTGACCTAGGAAAGCATGCATGGAGGAAGGATAGATTACAAGTAGCACTCTGTAGCAGACTTCAAATTATGGGTTCTGCAATATGATTAATTGATGTGCTAGGGCTGGCAATAGCAGCTAATGGTCTTCTGTGTTCATTATCAGAACCAACTGTCTGGAACAAGAGCCATAATATTCTGCTCTTTCCAGGAGTCACAACCAGAGTGCTATATTCCCTCTGAGTTCCATGCATTATATGTGAAATTAAGAGAACAGAATAATATCACGAGGAAAATATTAGCCATTAACATCAATCAATAGTATCAATTCTTCATACTTTGCCCGGTTACAAAGATAGCCAGATAGAATATAGAAGCAGTTTACACCAGCATAAACTTAATAGGGTCAGATTCCATCACTTTCTTTTATCTGCAACATTCTCCTAAACTTCCTATAACATTAAAATATGATTACTAGCAATGCCTAATTCAGTTGTTTTGAAATTTCCCCACCAGAAACCTTGCCATTTCTCTATATATTTTAAGATTTATAAGTGTTCATAGTAAGGAATATTAACTTTATGTAGGTTTGATGGGAGTTATTTTTAATTGTGCTTTTTATTCCTCTCAATTATCTTACAAGCACTGTCAGAGGCAAAAGCTTGCTACTAGTTTTCTGGGTCTACTTTATTCTGAGTTTTTTAAACCTTTGTGAACTCATTAATATGGAAAAGACTTTATATCAAAATTCACATACTACCATTGATCTGCGGCTTGCTTTGCATCTTCCTCTAACATCAATTTTTAAAAACTGAATGCTAAACTTGCAGGGATTTATACATACCGTTGTAAAAATAGCTGAGGGCCTCAGAAATTCCACTTACCTCTGAAGTATGAGAGGTTTTCAAAAATTAATCTAAAACGAGGACTAAGAAAAATATACACGGATTTTGCATCCAATTTAACTTTTGATAACTTATGGTTTTAGGATCTAGTTTGAAGAAATAAGGTGATTCCATTTTAAGAAGATTAGGGTGCGATACAACACCCTTCCTTAAACTATTGCCCTGATGTAATCAATTATAGTGATAGTTCCTCGAAGTCCCGACCTGCTCCCAGTATACGAGGATGCTGTAGTAAACTTCTTTGCTCTTTGCTGGGCTGGAATACTGAATTTCACATACTTACCTCTGGTTCCTTGAACTTGAACCCACAAACTGCCCTATTGCCTTCCAATGTGAGAGTCATCATTGCCTTTCATCTGACAAGGTGTCCTTGAATTCATTCTCCTTGACAACCATCAGCCTCCTGCTTCTTAGCAATGTTGGATTCATTGGCCCATATTGCTTCTGGAGTCAGGAGAAGCTTATGTATAAGCTCTGACACATAGATTTAGAATTTACTTAAATTTTGACTTACTTGCTTATAAGACTATATGAGCCATTTTCTTGACCTCCCTCATTTACATGATTTTTTCTTTTGTTTTTTCTTTCCTATTAAGTCTTAATAAGCAGATCTTTCTAAAGTACATATTCAAAGATAGGAGAATAAGGTATGACTTTGAATAAAATTGTGATCAGAACACCATGAATTCTGCTATAATAGAATCAATAACAAATCTCATATTTTGGGATGAGTCTTCAGTGGGATAACAGTGAAATCATTGAAGCTTTATGAAAGATACATGAGAGCACCCCAAGAAATTAACAGTTTATAAATGGATAATCCATTCTAAGAAGATACAAGACAATACTGAGGATGAAGCTCATGTCAAGAGACCATCAACATCAATATTTGATAAAACTATCTTGTCTGTGTCCTGAATGAGAAGTAATGATTACCATCAGAAAGAGTAACCAACACCATAGACATTTCTTTGAAAAGTTAAAATTGATCAAATGCTCTGCTTATTACGTGGAAGGTAAGATAAGAGTAGAGTGTCAATGGAAATTCTCAACAAGTCTAGTCAAACTCTAGAAGTATTTCTTCAAAGAATGGGGTAACTGGTGATGGAATATAGGTTTATCAGTATGTTCTTGAAGACAACGCACAATGGCTCAATGGCTACCAACTAGATGAAATGGTCTAGTCACCACAAAAGCAGATAGCTTGAGATAAAGGTCATGGAAGCAATAGTATGTGTGCTCAAGGCATTATGCCTTCTGACTTTCTAGGGGACCCAATAAAATAGCATCAGGTCATTAGGCACAAAATGTCTGGTACCATCATTTATAAAATATGTTGACCTCTGTGGAACACAGTTAGAGGAATCCAATTTACATTATTTTTTTTTAATTCTACTTTTCTTCATAGACAATTTGAATTTCCTTTATAGGCTTTCTCCCTACAGTTTGTCCTCAGGATGCTTAATTGCCTTTTCAAGGCTTTTATGTTTTAATGAAATTACTCAAATAGTTTATCATATTTTTTAGTTGTTCAGTGAAAAAGTTGATCCATATAATGATATTTGAGACTATCTTTACTGCAAGTGGAATGTTTTAAATTATACTAAGCTCTTGTTCCAAACAAAAGGCATTTAAACATATCTCTGTGATTAGCGGATAGTTATACATAAGTTCACTCAGTGATACATTTCTTAGTTTCATTGGAGTGTTTTCAATAAAAAGATCCAGTCAAAATACGAACTTCTGAAATCTGCTGGGCAAGTTAAATTCAAGATAATTATCGGGTCAGAAAGTAATGGCACATCTTTTTGTGATACTAAAGAGAATATTTTGAGAGATTTCCTCAAAGACAAGATGATTATGGGGTCTTGTTGGAAGATTTTTTAAGAATATTCTAAAATGCATTGGAAAGCAAACAGACAAGAGAACTTTGCCAGGGAATTCTACTCATTAAGAAAATCCACCTACCCATTGCAAGACCATCCTAGGAGAATTCCTACAAGGAACATTATCTACCTCCAACCCAAATTTTGACTCTTCAGATTTCCCCACCTAAAAAAAAATCAAAGCAAACATCAAAGGACCATACTTTGAGTCCCTTGATGATGTCCAAATTGATGCTTTGCATTTGTCTGACTAGAATAACATGTCCATCTTTGGAGGAGAGTTGAAAGCAGTGCCTTGGGAAGTGTGCAAACCTAGTTGTAGGACACTTCAAAAACACAATGGCTTCAAATATTTATATATCTAAAATAAATGTTTGCACACTTTGTAGCAATTATAAAATTATCCTTTTATGAGAGAGGGAAAAGTAGAATGTGAACTTTCTATGGGAAAAACGGAACCTTCCAAGCAAATGCAAGACCGAGATGTACATCTAGGAGGGAACAACAAATAAGGGTCTGAAATAAAGCTTTAAGATAAGTTTGAGGAAGAAGTTAAATTTCAGTGAAAATTCTAAAAAACATCAACGTGAAGTCTTGGTGCAATGGAAATCATCCAGATAACTGTGCAGTGAGTACGGCAAGTTCAGGAATCAGATTGTAGGTTTTTTTCCATATCTGATCTTTGTCTTTGTCTTTCTGGTCACTTGCACATTACATTTCAGTTTCCATTGATGAGCGCAAAATAACATTTCAATTAAGAGCGATCTAATAAAAAAGTCCAAATTTATATAAAATAATGTGTTTTATGCTGTAATCAGTGATGGTGGCAATGGATTAGGAATTTAAAAATTCTGAAAAATCTGGATACACTTCATTTTTCAGATGAGAGGTCTTACACAATAGGATTTTCAGTCCTGCTTGAAAATATGGTGAAGTAAAATTTCTTGGTATGTTTTCTCTATGCAGTTTTTGCCACTCCCACCCAGTGATTTGGTGAGAGCATGCAGATAAGGCTTGTTGCTATTGTTGGGTGCCAGTGGTTGATTCCAATTCATAGTGCCCTACAAATCACAGAAGGACAGACTGCCGGTCGTACACCATCTTTACGGTCGTGCTCATGCTTGAGGCCATGGATGCCCCCATAAGGTGTAGAGAACTCGTACTAGGGGTGAGTATGGAATTGGTCACTGATGCTATGGAGCATACAATGCAGCACTTCAAAAGTGGAAATGGAATCTTAACACCACCTAGTCAGAAGAGCCATCGGCTGAGCCATTGCTACGTCCCTAAGTGCTGGAGGCAACAGAGGCACGAGAGGTTTCAGAGATGGTGAGACAAGTCACTAGGCTTCCCATTCCATAGGATAGATCCAGCTCAATTTTTCAAGTAGGAGCTTTGTCTTGAAAAGTGGTTGCTTCTTGGATATTATCCATGCTCAAGAGTTCTTGTAAGCCTGGTCAGAGCATGGCGGACACCACAGACTGCCTGACTCAAAGGCTGAGGATCAGAGAGAGCCATGCCTACCTCAGGTCTGAGAAAAAGCATTGCAGACAAAAAAGACTATGCCCTTAATGTTTTCTTATTCTGACTGGAGTTAATGCACCTAAAAATCCCTATAATTTCAACATTATCTGTGAGTTCTATGGAACTAGAGTAATGCGTTATTGAACTCGGGAGAGAAGCGAATCATGCTGAGAGAGATGGTTAGTGTCAGTGCTCGGTAAAGGAAGGTAAGAGAGTGAAGGCCTGTCTGAATTGAGCCTCATAGGAATCATACTTAATCACATATAGAGTGGGATTTCCTTGTCCTTTGTGTGGACAGAGGTGGTCAGATAGGATGTATACACCATGTATTGAAGGAATTCCCTTCATATTACCACCTCTGATTATATTCTTTAATTCTAGAGAATAAGTGTTCACTAATTTCTTCCATATGGAGTGGTAAGTACATTTTGTATACCAAGAAAAAATAAGGCATTCCCACAAGGTGAATAGAAAATGCTAAACGACTAATTAGAAAGATAAAAACAGTGGTTGTGTGTGGGGCTGTGACCCACAGGGTTGACGGTTCAAATCCAGCACCAGCTTTCCAGGAGCAAGGCTGGGTTTCCTAATCCCACAAGGGCAGTGATGTGAAAGAAAGAAAAAGAATGAAAAAAATAAACATTTAAAAATAAGTTATAATATTATGAAATTATAATTAAGCTTTTAAAAATGAGCAATGCCTTGTCTCAAATGTCCAGTGGATGATTAAGGTGATTAGGTCCTAAGAGAAACAATTGTTTCTATCCTGGATAACGTGAATATTTGAGGTTCTATAAACCCTGAAAGAAACTGCTTTTCAAAAATTTGAATTTAGAAATTGAAGGGTGATAATGATAAAAGTAGCGTAACTTCTCATGCTCTTGCTATAATAAAACTGAGGAGTAACACATTTATGATTCCCATGAAAATAAAATCAAGACCAATACTCTAATGAGGAGACAAGGCAGACCCTGCACTATAGAGAGGATGTTTCTTCTATTTGCTACTGAAACTGACATTTCCTGACTTCTACCCCTGTTTATCTTTTGCAATCAGTTTCTGTAGATAGATTTTTCAAGATTTTAAAAATGTAGATATATTGCCATGGACTTGCTTACAACTTATTTTGAATCAGAAAGCAGCTATATAACATTTATAGACTATTAATATTATAATTATGATTCGGTACATTCTATACCAGACTTAATCCTTACCACTTCTGTACTGCACAATGTACTTAAGAATTACAGAATTATTTTAAAATTTGTAAATCTCTCTGCTTTTTCTACAGTGCTTTAATTTTCACAAGGTCCCGCTATTGTAGGATTAACCTTGTCCCATGCTTTGCCAGGATAATTTCTCATCTTGCAAGCTGTGTCACAATGTCCGCAAGCACACTTCCTCAGACTCCTTCCTAATCAGAACTTATTTCCCTGTGCAAAACCTTTTCATGTTTTCTATTGTCATAATCTGCTACGGTCATCTAAAACACTTAGTTTTTTTTGTCTGTTTTATTAATAGACTCTGAATTATTTAAGGAATCCTGATGTTCTTGGTTAAGGGCTATACTACTAACCCAAAGATGAGTGGTTTGAGCCTACCAGCCTTACCTACGGAGGAAATGTAAGGACTTTGGGGTCTATAGAACTTTAGGGACCATCAGAAACACTCTCTAGGGTCACTATGAATCAGAATCAAATCCATGGCAGTGAGTCAGGAGGCAACAAATGACATTGGGCTGCTGACCTAAAGGTGGACCGCTAACCCCCCAGCGATTCCGAGGGAGCAAGTTGATGCAGTGTGCTTTCGGAAAGAGTTACAACTGCAGAGAGCCTACGTAGCAGCTTTCCTCTGTGTTTTAGGGTTTCTGTGATTCAACAAAATTACATTTTCATGAGTAGGAACCACTGTTTATAAAAGCTTTACTTTTCCCAATAATACCTTCACTGAACAGCATAATTCATTAACATTTGGTTATGAATAAAAATAATTCATGAGCACACATGAACAAAACCTACCCTCCTATACACCTTCACAAGCAGAATGTATTTCAAAGTCATGCTCAGTGCACAATCAACCAAAAAGAGCATAGCTTTCTCTCCCCGGCGTTAGATGTCAATGTCATCTGAGACAAATCTAATTCTGCATGTAGGGCATGAAATGATGAATCAGGCACACCTCTGAACTGTAACCGCCAGAGGGGATATTTCATGATGCAATACATGAAGAGGAGTGTGTCTATATTTCTGTATAACAAAGGAATTTGGTTTTAGTTCAAACTTTAAAAAGAAAGTTTCTCATCAAAAAGTGATAATTACAGTAACACCTGTTTTTTCGGCAAAAGTATTTGACAGGAGGCAAAACACGGGGTGATCACAGAATTAACACATTGCAGAATACACAGCACTTCCACTGGAAAGAAGCAAGAGAGAAAGCTACAGGGCAACAGAGAGAGGGCAACCATACGACAATGAGTTACTCGTGAACTAATAGATGACCTTTTAAAAGACACATATAAGGGACAAAGGCTGATTACTTCAAGTAAATCTTGAAGAAAAGAAATGAAAGATTCAGATTATCTTCATTTAAAATTGAACCCAAGAAGAAAATTATTAGGCATAGCCAAATGAAAAATGTCTACTAATGAGTCAATCTAAATCAATATCATAGAAAGCAGAGTAATATTTGCAGTAATTAAAATGAGTAAAAATTTACCTAAGTAGGGGGATGGAAGAGGCAAGATGATAACAGCTTGAAAAAATTCTTAAGAAAATATTACAATGCAAATAATTGAATGAATAATATATGTTATCTCTTTTCTCCAAAAAGAAGTTACAATCCAATTTGTGACTTTCTTTTATCACTTCTATTTGTTTTCTCTAATTCTAGAAAATGTATACTATATACTCTTATACTAGTCTCTACTTATATATATATTTATACATAAACAGAGGTATTCTAATCCATTAGTCTGTGTCTTTGTTATACGTTAGCAATAGTACCCATTCCATTACCCATCCTAATCGATGAAGGATTCTCAAGTAATTAAAACACTCAGCTGAGCCCCGGTGGTGTAGTGGTTGAGTACAGGACTGCAGCATATGGGCTTGGTGGTTCCAATCCAGCATCAGCTCTCCAGGAGCAAGGCTGGGCCTCCTACTCCCACCAGAGGGTAGTGATGCCAAAAAAAAAAAAAAAAGAAAACACTAAAAAAATCACTCATACTTCACTTTTTATTTGGGTGCTGTTATAACTTTATTTATAGTTATAATTAATCTTCACCAAGTGTTGCATATGTAGTGTGTGTTTTGTTCTATGAAATGTATACTGTGGATATGATAAACTGAATGAAAATACAGCTAATGAATTAAGATAAACACGATCATCTTTCCATGTCAGTTCCGGTGAAAAGGGTCATCTAGAGAGAGGTAAGCAGCAGCTGTAGGTAGAAATCATTTACATTGTTGAATATATACGATGGTGTTGGATTGAAGATGAATATAAGAAGGGTCTCAATGGTTACTACATGAGTTTCTAGTAGTGAACTTGGAGGGGAAACAGCCATTCCCAATAGAAAAAAAAAGTTTATCTGGGGGCATGTCAGATGTGCATTGCTTGTTGACTCTCAAGTGAATTTATATAGGCTGAGAGGTAGATGTGTGGAAATCTCAAAGCCATTTGAGGATAGGATGGAATAATAATTTAGAATTTGACCATAAGCCTTTCTTGTGTGTAAAGATTGATAAACTGATATAAAATATGAAAATGTACAATGAAAATAAGCCAAAGTAAAACAAAGCAAATGTCATGCCTAGACTGCTATCTCAAAACCAAACCAAATTCAAAGAGTCCTTCAGTTGGTGCGGACTCACGACCATGCTGTCGAACAGGGTAGAACCATCTCAGGGTTCCTGACATGGCAGCTCTTACAGGAGCAGAGCGCTCTGGTTTGTCCTATGAAGCGGCTGAAAGGATTTGTCCTATGAACTGCTGGCCTTCCATGGAGCAGCCCCACACCATCGAGTGGCTGCCAACATGTAATGACCCTGGATGGCAGAGGAGAACTGTTCCCAGCAGTTTCAGAGGCACTCAAATTTCATGAGAACAAAAAGTTTCATCTTTCCCCAGTGTAGAGGTTAGTGGGTTTGACTCTTATTCCTGTGATTAGAAGCTTGACATTATATAATACATACCTAAGATTCCTTGACAACTAGAAAGACTGGATTAACTTATTAGGGTATAATATTAAGACAATGCTATTTCCAAAGAGAGGAATGTAAGCACCTTTCATTGTTTTGTTTTGTTTTGAAGTCTATGGACTACTCTATAGTTAATATAACCCCACCCTAAATAAGGAAATTAGGTTTATTATGGTTTGACATGGATATGGTGCTATTAGCAAGACCAGATGTTCTTAGTAGAACACTTTCATGATACGAACTTTAACAAATCATCTTACCATTAGAACCTCAGTTTCTTTAAGTTCACAGAATTTAATGACAGCTAAGGTAGATAATGTTTTAAAAGGGTTCATAATGATGAAAACATTAGCATATATAAACAGGAAATGTATCATTGTCACAACAATGAATTTATCACCTAAATACTTACATGAACACAATCATACTATAAGCAAGTCAATTCTGACTCAGCAACCCTAAAGGAAAGGCAGATTTCAGAGGTTTTTGAGACCCTGAGCAAGTGGTTCTCAAGCTGCCTTAGGCTGCAACCCTTTCATAAGTTCCTCCTGTGTTAGGCAACCTCCCTAACCAGAACATTATATTCATTACCACTTCATGGGTGCAATCTTGCTACTGCTATGAATTGCAATGTAAGCTGTAATGTATTTTGTGATGGTCTTAGGTAACCCCTGAAAGGGTCATTCGACCCCCAAAGGGGTTGCGACCCACAGGTTGAGAATTGCTGCTCTGCACTTCTCTAAGGGTAGAAGGCCTCGTCTTTCTCTCGTGGCGGCCCTGGTTGTTAGATGCCCGATGCACAAACCCCGGTATCCATTCTTGTGATGAGGTGCCATCAAGTCAGTTCTGGCCATGATGCTATGGTATGCACAGGGAATTATGAATTACACTCTCTGCTGAATATATCACAACTATAATGGAGAGACATCTCTTCCATAAACATCTCTATGTGTAGAAGGATGTTTTAGGTTGATCTAGACCGGTGATTCTCAACCTGTGGATCACGACTCCTTTGGGGGGTTGAACAACCTTTCACAGGGGTTGCTCGATTGATGAAAACAGCAACATGACAGTTATAAAGTAGCAACCAAAATAATGTTGTGGTTGGGGGTGGGGCACCACAGCATGAGGAACTATATTAAAGGGTTGCAACATTGGGAAGATCGAGAACCATTGGTCGAAACTATTGTAAAAGGCTTTCAATTTCATCATGCTGCAATTGGGAAGAAACATATATAAGATAAAATGGCAAAATTAAGGGTCATTATTCAATAACTATTATAAACATTGACTGCCTTATGTGATATATTTGTCAGGGTAGGCTATTATGCTGTAATGACAGAACATATGTTTTTCTCATTGTGCTGTGTCTATGCAGCACATTGGGACAACTTTGCTCTTCATAAGCTCTCAACGGTCTACGCTGGTGGAGCACCTACCTTGCTATTTGATTTCCCATCATTTAGACAGGGACAGGATGTGGTAAGATACACACCTCCACACAGAAGTCACCCATGTGACCTCTAACATTTCAAAGGCAAGAGCCACATACACAGTCGCACGTAAGAGGTGTGCTGTTGCTGCAAGTGCCATCGGGTTGGTGCCAACTCAACTGGCCTAGGCCCAACAGAGGGAAATGCCGCTGCTCCTGCACCATCCCCACGGCTTTCCCAGTGCTTGAGCCCACTGCAGTAGCCACCGTGTCAATACACCTCACGGAGGCCCTTCCTCTTTCTGTTGCCCCTCTACTTTCCTGTGCATGATGGCCTTCCCTGTGCATGATGGCCTCTCCTGATGTGAAGGCATGATGTTTTCTCCTGTGTGGAGAAGCAAAACCCAAATGTTTGTCATAAGTCCTAACTGTCATTACATCTGGAATGTCTACGTGAGTTATGTTAAACTAGAAAATAATACTTATAGAAATTATATTTAAGGAAACAGGTTCCAATACATTAAGGGGAAATAATTAAGAGGTAAGGAAGTGAGGTGCTCTGTCTTCAAGCAACAATGTTCTCTGGCTCCAAAGTTCATGCTTTGAATTTTATAGACTATCTGAGTGCTGTATCTGAGAGAATATCATGCTAGAAAGAAAAATTTGTGGCTATGTAAAAATAGAATTTTAAATATCCAGTACTGATGTTGAGGAACACATGGGAAATAAAGAGATAGGGAAATTAATTTGCTAATAAACAAGCAAATGTGCCAAAAGGCATTGATATCAGACTAAATATGCAGTTCAGTTGAATGTATTTTATTAAGTAAATCAAAGGATCTATAAGAGAAACAAACCGAGGTCACCTGAAAAGGCTTACAGATATGGAGAGTGTATTACATTGTATTTGAATAGTATATAAAAGTGAAATGCTCAGATAATGGTTGACAGGACAAATTTTATATATTATTTCTCACAAATATTATGTGTTAAAGTTGTAAAAAATGCTCATTTCAAGAGAAGAAAAGTAATATTCAGAATAAAGTTTCTAGCATATCATAGACTGTTGACTTCAAAAGTTTCTTGTTTATTTCTTCTATGTTATATTATCTTATATCCTGGTATCTTTTTTTCTTACCCTTCTCTTGGACCAGAGAAGAAAATGCATAGGAATCAAGGCAAGATGAGCTCATTATCCCAATATTTCCACTGCACCATGTTGGGAGGAGTCAAGAGGAGTTTGTATAGAGGTATGGTAAAGACATTGCTACAAGTTAAACATGTTTAAAGTGAAGGGGGTAAGTTTCTTCTCTAGAACCATATAAAGAAGGTAATTTTTGAAGTTTATTAACTTTTTAGTAGATTTGAAAGTTCTTGAGCAGAGTCTTTTTAACTTTTCCCAGTAGGTCTCTCTTCCCTTACCTAACCTGACAGAAAATCCTCAGCTTCATCTGTTATTTCAAATTCTTTTTCATGCAGTGATTCAGTGTATGCTATTCAACATAAACTTTAGCCTTACTCTTAAGCTGTTTTCTGAATCATTCTGTATGCTTTTCTAAACTATCAAATAAACAAGGCAATTATTGATCAACAGACCTAAAGAAGTATGCAAAAACTAATTTACAAAATAAATAATCTATAGAATAATCTTTACCTAACATATTGCTGCCAAAGTATGCAAACAAACAGTATTATGAACATTGCGAGCAAGAGAGTAAAAATCATCATGCTGGTAATAATGACAATATAATAATAATAATAATAATAATTCCACAGTTTTATAAAAGCTTTGCTTTTCATTAGTTGTCATATTTGTAGTTGATAGTAAGGGCTTCTTCTACATGTTGGTAATCAGGGTTTTTGTAATTTTTTGGTGAGTCTTATGGAAGTTATAATCTTCAGTTCTTAGTCTTCTTGAGAGAAAGAATTTGACCAGGATACACAGCATGTCAGGAAGCATCTCAAGCCATAGACATTGAGTTGATTAGACTAGGACTGCTTCTAGAGGTTTCCATGACTAGGACTCTTTAAAGGAGCAGACAACCTTGTGCTCCAACACTCACCCCCCGCTGAGAAGCTGGTGGCAGGGAACAGCTCACCCAGGTATCAGCCCAATATGTACTCACTATGCCACCAGGAGCACAGGAAATTTTTATGGAAAGTAAGAATACAGGGGAAGTATGACTGGCAGATAATACACATGCACAGGTATCCTAACTACTGCCAGAGGGGTTCTAAGAGAAAGAAATTCTGAACTCCCTGGAATCAGGAAAAATAACTTAAGAGATATGAACTGAGAGATTAGCTCTTGAACTGAGAGATTAGCAGTACCTGCTGATGGACTCTGACTTGCCAGTGACCAGCAGTAAGAGCACTTCTGCATGTGCTTGTTCCCTGACACAAGTTGATCCTTCTTGACCCCTCAGTGAACACAGCCAGTCAAACATCTTCTCTCACTTGGGTTCCTGTGTTTAGTACTTGGTGCAGACATTTCACTACCCAAGCATCTTTGCATGATTTTTCTCCTTTCCTGCAGATAACTGCATACCATACCTCTGGAAAAATGAGACCGAAGCATTGTACTTCACAAAAACATCTTGAAACATTCTTGTTGACAATGAATGATAGGCCATTTATCTTGAAGCTGTCATTCCTGGCATAGAAAACCAGGATATTAAAAATGTCCAATATTACAAATTTTAGATCCCTAACTCTCAGAATATCAATCTTTATACACTCCACTTCATTTTTGGCAAATTCCAATTTTCACAGATTCATTCCAAGTTGTAGTTACTGATGGTTATTTGTTGTTGTTTCTTCTTACAGCTGAGTCCCACCAGCAAATTAGAATCTAAAGGCTTTTAGTCCATACATGACATGGTTAACTCTGCTTTGAAAAGCCAGCACTCTGTCAGTCATGTTACAAATGCCTTCTACTTTAAAGAGACTCACCTGGTACTGTCTCTATTCAGGAAGTCTTTAGTATCAGACAATGTTTTAATGCCAGCTCTAAGATTTTCAGTAACTAATTCCTGAAAAGTATAAAAATGACTCTTCCTGTAGGATCTGTCTTTAGTAGGGCAGCTCTTCTGAAACCTGTTCACTCTGGCTGACGCAGGTATTTGGAGAACCAGTGCATTTCCAGCCTTCACGCAACACAAAAGTAACCACAGTATGATAAACTGACAATCAACTGATGGTGAGCAAAGTTGATCACAAAAGACAAATATTATATTAGACCACTAATAAAAAGCAAGCCAAAGGCAGGTATCTGAACTCAGGTCATATAATCATTAATTTCGTTTTCCAACCAATGAAGTAGCATTCCTCCTAATTTTCATAATTCATTGATCTCCCACTTATTTGTACAACTTCAAAACCACTTCAACATAGAAGGCCTCACCTCTGCTGAATTCAATTTCTTATGTTGTGTGAGAAGAAAACCTAGCATTTAATGATATATAACATATTATAGCAGCTACAAATTGATAGACAGTCCTACAAGGGACTCAAGGGAAGTTTAATGGAAACATAAGTCCAGATTTGGTGGTGGTGGTGGTAGTGGTGGTGATGTCTGTCTTTAATGATATTATTTTGCTTTTGTTAGTGGTTAAACCAATTGACACACATTATAAGGTACATAATATCCTTCATGACTACACTGGGGGTCTCTGATATGGAAACACTACTAAACAAACTGGACTTTAAACTCACATGTAGAAAATTGTAGGATTTGCAATACTCTCTGGAACTTTTTTTATCTGTACAGGTCAAGAGTCCATATACTTTGGTCCAAAAAAAAGGCTATATATATCTATATCTATAGATATATATATATAATCTTTCTTTTTCTAAACAATATTTTAAATTTTGTAACATTGACTAAATTAAGGATACTCTAAATAGAATTACCATATGCTCCATGGGAATGAATTATAATTATACTCAATAAAAGAATAATGATGTCTCTAAAGTGGACCAGGCACATACACAAACCATACATGAATTATGAGTTAGCACATAATCATAGCCCTAAACTAAAAACAGATAGTCTCTATGACATGACCCTACCAGATATTTGCCCTTATCATGAGATCACTGAAGATGTGCGTGCTACAGCAACATGTGGTGAAGAAATCAGATGGCGCTAGTTGGTCAGAAAGACTCTGGTTTGGGACTCTTAAGGTTTCTCTTAAAAGAAGACTTCATATAAGTGAGGTGACAGTAAGTCCATAATATGTAGGCATGTCAGTCTGTGTAATCCAAGAATTGTAAACAATAAAATCCAAAACTGGAGGAGGGAATGGTACTAGAGTGCAGATTTAGAGAACCCAGTTTGCTGAAGGCTATGGTTGACAATGAAAGTCCAAAATACGGGCTGAGCCCCGGTGATGTAAGTGGTTGAGTGCGGGGCTGCAGCCCGCAGGCTTGGCAGTTCAAATCCACCGGCGGCTCTCAGGAGCGGCACTGGGTAGCGCCCACGACCACCAGAGGCAGTGATACCTCCTCCAAAAATACATTTTCAAGATCCCTACTCAAAATAAACTTCAAGTGAATTTCTCTGTCCATTGGGCAGGGATGAGAATACACGTGCTATCAGAAAGGGTGTATTGGAAAGGAGACAATGTAAATGGCTTTAACTTAAAATTTAAACAACTTATCATTTATTCTCCCCTTTGACCAATTTTAAATCTGTTCCAGTTATTACTGTTTTATGTAATCTTTTCACCTAAGGTTTTTGGTTTCATTTTTTACTATTCTTTTAAATTAAAAAAGATATTTGCTTTTGGTTTATGTGTGTTTGTTTATGTACTTTTTGTTTATATGAAATCCAAGATAGGAAAATCTATAGATTTGATTGATAGTAACTTGATTGATAGTAACTTGGGGTTAAGATAGGGCAAGTTTACTCAAGCCTTTAAGTCCCCAGACACTATATCTTTTGGAAGCCGAGCACCATCACTTTTCTTCACCACATATGCATATGCACACCTTTGTCCTCAGGGATCATATCAAGAAAGTGAGCATGCAAAGTTATGCTTTTGAGTTCTTGAAGCCTGATATCTCATCCCTTTGACATCTCATGATTCCACATGCTAGTGTGCTTCTTCCATGTGGGCTTTGTTGCTTCTGAGCTAGATGGCTGCTTGTTTACTTTCAAGCCTTTAAGTTCCCAGATGCTCCATCTTTTGATAGCCGGGCACCATCAGCTTGTTCACCACCTTTGCTTATGCACACATCTGTCTTCAGTAAACAAGCGGCCATTCAGCTCAGAAGCAATAAAGCCCACCAGCACACCAGCCTGTGTGATCATGAGGTGGTGAAGGGATCCGGTGTCAGGCATCAATAAGCTAAAATTATATTATTATTAATGAGGGGAAGTACAGATTGGGGACCCAAAGCCCATCAATAGGTGAGGTGACATCTTTTGCAGAGGGATTACAAGG
>PVJH01015396.1:0-53576 GCA_004026705.1 Nesogale talazaci
ATAGATAATTTGGCTGGATAGAGTATTCTTGGGTTTGCATCATGTTCCTGCAATTTTTGGAATATGCTGCTCCACTCTCTCCTCTTCTTCATAGTTTCCATTGATAGGTCTGAGCATATTCTTATCTGTTTGCCTTTATATGTGATTGCCCTTTTTTCCCTAGCTGCTCTCATAATTTTTTCTTTTTCTTCATAATTGGGTAGTTTAACAACTATATGTCTTGGTGTTTTCTTCTTGGGGTTTAGTCTAGCTGGTGTTCTTTCTGCCTCCTGTATGGTTATATGGCTTTCATTCATTAAGCTAGGGAAGTTTTCCTCTAAGCATTCCCTCACTATTTTGGATGTTGGTTTTCTTGATGCCTCATCCTCCGGCAGACTGATAATCCTAATGTTGTCTCTTTTCATAGTATCAGCCAGGCATCTAATATTTTCTTCTGCTTCTCTCATAGACTTGTTAGATTTTTTCTCCCACTTATTAATATCTACTTGTGAGTCCTCTAGGTCACTTGTCCTGTTTTCTGCCTCCTCCATTCTCTGGCCGAAATCTGAGAGCTTACTATTAGTTTTTGTTAGCTCACTCTTTAGTTCTTGGATTTCCCTTTGGTGCGTAGCCTTTATCTCCTGTATCAATTCTTCTTTCTTCTTTAATGTGTCGTTCAAGAGCTGCATGCGTGTTAGTAACATCTTGAAGATTTCTTTCTGTGGTTGATCGATCTCCGCATTTTCTATTATTGCTGTTAGGTCCAGCTGATCTTCTTGCATCGGATCCAGTTTCTCTTTTCTTGATACTGTGGAAGCTGCTAGCTGTTTTTTGTTTAATTTATTCATATTAGGTGGCATTTTCCTTGGTGTTTTGTGGCCCCGGGGGTCTCTCTTTAGGAGGCTGGTCTTATATTATAGCTTCCCTCAGGAACTGTTTGCAGCTAGGCCTTGCTGATCTGATGGAGTGTGTTGGCTGAGCAGGGGAGTGGGTTTAGGGGATGGGGTGGGAGTTGGGTGGTCTGTTCCTGGCTAGGGGCACTTGCCACAGATAGGTGGGAAAAAATCCTCTAGTACTCTGGGTTGGGGAGGACAGGCTGGCTGTTTACCCAGTAGACAATGTAAAGCGGGCCTCTCTGTCGCGGGGTTTGGGGTAGGCGCCCTGAACCGGCAGCGTCTGTGAGGAGCGCCAGCGACTGTGGGGAGTGCGGGTGTTCCTTCTGCTCCTGTTAGGAAGTGTGGCCCAGGTGGGCAGGCTTGGGTTTAGGGGATGGCTTGATCTTATCCTGAGCAGTGGGGCCTCCGGGGTGGGGGAGGGGCTGGCCCTCCGCTGTGCTGGGGACACAGGAGTCCCTGGGGGTGGGGAGCGAGAGGTGTGGGTCTGCATGGAGTGTCCCCTGGGCACCTTGGGGTGGGGAGGACTGGTCTGCGATTAAGTGCGGGCGCTGGTTAACTGCAGGTCCCAGATCTCAGGGTCGCAGAGCGGCGCCCTAGATCCCGCCGGCACAAAGAACCCGCAGCGTCTGTGCAGGCGGCGTCTGTGCCCGCGTCCGTGGGGAGCGCAGGCGTGCGGGTCGCGCCGGCTCCTGGTTCAGAGGAGGCTCTGAGCTTTCCTGGAGTCACAAAACCCAATTTGAGAGACCTACCCTTCCCCGTGTCACCCCCACTCACCGATCTCCAGGAGCTCCCGGCTTGGGCTTCCTATCTGGCGGCCATCTTGCCAGAGTCTCCGATTTTATATGTTTTAATACTACCAAGATAGACACATTGAAAAAGATTTTAAAAAATAACAGAATAAATAGGAGTAAATTTAATTTTATAATATGTATAATTTAAATACACTGCAAGGGATGGTAATGATCAAAGCCAGATTTCACAGCAACACGGTTTCAGGAAGGAAGCAGTGTGCTTCTTCAGTGGAGCATATAGCAACCCATTGTTTAACAGAAGAAACCCCTCTGTACTGTCCCCACAGCATTTGCCTTTACTCCGTTCTTCTTCCTTAGTGAACACTGAAATACGACTTTACGTAGCATCAGGTGCCTCTCCATAGACTGGTCTCTGCTGGCCACAAGTTCAAAGTACATGAGATGTAGTCTCACCATCTTCAATTCGAGGGAACATTCGTTAATTAGCTCAAATCAAATAGTTAGCTTGAAATTGTTAGCTAGCAGTAGTTGAGATAGCAATCAGGTTGGCACCTTGATGTCATGTTCACTCTTGTTCTATGCACCCATGAGAGAAAGGTGATGATCTGTTGATGAAGGTTGAATAAAGGCATGTGTGAGAAACTCAGGCCTATTTTGAATGGTATTGACAAGTTGTAAATAATGTATAAGTCCTGGCAATGATTCAGAGGGGAATGTATGATAAATTAACTACAGAAAAATTGGAAAGATTAACTAAATACCATGATTGCCTAGAAGAATATTAAGAACAGAATACTGGTAAACTTGTAAAATTATTTAGCTATCCTGAAATATGATAAAGTAATTATAGTCAGTTAAAGCATTACTTTTTTAATATTTGTATAACCTTGTTATGCTGAAATTAAAATTGTACTCTGGTTATGTCTTTTTCCATACAGTCCAATGAAATGTGACATAAATAATTGGTTAATCTAAATCATTAGCTCTGAATTTAGGCTATTTTGAAAATGATTATGCTGATGGTTCTGGACACTTGATGATTCTGGGGCCATAGAAGTTTGACATAATAAATTAGGAAGGAGCATTTTGGGTGGCTTAAAACTTGGTATGCTTGTATGTTTTCTTTTTGCAGCCAGTCTCCCAAACGAATAAGTACTTTTTCTTAATATGATAGCCTGTTTTTTAATAGCATAACTTACAAAGTTACTAATCCTATTAAAAATTAATTCCCTTTGATTAATTTTATACTAAAGTTTTTTAAGAAAAGATGATGTGTTAATTAAAATATTCAAATCAATTAATTTTGGACAAAACATCCATACCTTGAACACACTTCTGCCTCCTGCCCCCATTGCCTTAAATGTAATTGCCAGAAAATATGTGCAGATAACTGTTTTCCAAAACCTTATGGTAATCCAGCAATGAAAAACAACTCCCTAAGGGAACAGACGACATTTTGAACATTCTTCTTTCTCTCCATTGTATTTTAGCTGTTGTCCTGAAATAAATGAGAGAATATGAAATACCATTATGACCTAGCTGCTTTTCAATCTAGTGATAAGGAACTCTCTGAGAGTTCATCTAGACTAGATGAGTAGTTTCATTATGTGTGTGATGCACTTAAAGCCCAGAAAAAGGAGATAAAGAATGAGTGATAGGTTGAGTTAGTGAAAAAGAGAGATTGAAAATAAAAGATGGATACTTAAAAACAGGAAAAACGTATAATGAGTATAAGAGAAGAAGGTATATGAAAAAGCAGGTATTATTTTTCTCAGCCATTATTTTTGCTGCTGTTCTCAAGTTCACATTTTAATTAAGGTAATATAGCACCTTTACAGGAACTTTGAATTCCCCTAATAAAGTCACTTTAAGAATATAGTGTGAATTTTATCAGTTTTTTCTTTTAAATTAGGAAAGGTAAATTATATAAAGTAGGTTACCACTCAGGTGTTTGAAGAAACTTCACCTCAAGTTTTTGATTAGGAAAATGAGATGAAACTGAGGACAAAACCTGGGATTTGTAGGATATCCAGGAATCAAGGAATGCAGGTTTCATGAATGTAACCGATCAGCTTTCACTAGGTGAGTGCTTAACTAGCAATATCTTCAAAGCTGCTTCAAACCCTGAGATTCTGTGACAATTTATGGATGTCTAATTAAATGCTTTGTATTGCACTGGAGTGGATAGAAACAATGTTCTTGAATAAGACGTTTATACCAAATACACATTTGAACTACTTATTGTTATCCATCCTGCTTCAATCTTAGTGCTAAGAAACATTATTTTGGAAGATAACAACTTTGAAATTCTCACTCCCATCAAGTCAATGTGGACTCATAGAGAACCCCAAGGTTTCCAGACTGTAATAACTTTACTCCAGTAGAAAGCCCAATCTTTCTCAGATGAAGCTGCTGCTGCTGGTTTTGAAATGATGACCATTCGGATTACTGCCCAGCAAGCAAATGTGGCACTCCCAGGGCCCCATAGTTCTGATTTTGGAAAATGTTAAAGAAAAAACAAATTTGATTTTCATTTTTATATGATGTGCCATTTTCATCAGTCTCAAGAAATATATAAAAAATTCTCCTGGTAAAATTCATCAAATGGTCAGTGAATGCCTAAAGAGAAATAGTTAAATTGCCAAGAAGGAAAGTTCTTTCAGTGGTAAAATCAACAATTAATTTGCAAATTGAAATAACAAAGTATATTTTAAGTATTTATATACATCAAAGTTATTTATCCAGATCTGCAGTAGAAAGGCGAATTTTAAAAAATGAAAAAGGCATCTTTTAGAGTTCTGAGGTTTTAAGACAAAGGGGAAGAATCTTATGGCTCTTGGGAATAATTTTATCTTTGTTTAGAATACAGAGTACTCTAAGATTGGTTTCATTTGAAAGATCAATTTACTGTATAAACAGCTTACAAAACATTCTACGCATTTAGCACTTAAAAAATTCACATATAACCATTTAACATGACTCAGTTCTATAAACACAGGTCCCCTCTCTCTTTTTTTACATTTTATTGTGATATAAAGGAACGCTTACAGAGCAAATTGATTTTCCATTCAACCATTCATACACATTTTATTTCTGACATTGATTGCAATCCTCTCAGTGTAACAGCACTTCCTCCGTGTGGTTCCGTGTGGTTCTCATTTCCATTCGTCCTTCTTTCTTGTCCATTCGGCCCTCTGAGAGTGAGCCCTGGGGGAATGCTGCTCTTTTCATTTTATGGAGTCAAATGTTCTACGGAGTATGTTCCTTCCTGTTGTTATTATGCATGGTAGACGCCTGTTTTGCAGGAGCAGGGGGTTATTTAATGTGGCTCTTCTAGCCAGTCTCTGCAACTCCCACCAAAGGACTTCTCCTGCCTGTGTCTGAGTAAAAAGGTAGGGGAAGATACTGTTCGAAATCACCTGTGAGCAACTGTCCGCAGGAATGATGGTGATAGCCATCTGGCTGCGTACACAACTAGGCTCTCCTCTCAGAAGTAACTCAAAGTCAATGCCATCAAGTCTATTCCAACTAGAGGACAGAGTAGAACTGCCCTGGTTGCTTTCTTAGGTGGAAGCTTGTGTTTTGTTTGTTTGTTTTTTGACATGGTAACTTTTAATAACAGGAGAATTCTTCCTCTTTCTTCCACAGAGCAGATGTTCTTCTGAACTGCTGACCTCGAAGCTAGTAACCCCACTTGTCTCCACTAAATGACCAAGGTGGAATTTCATTACAAGCTAGAGTTCAGAGTGGAGCTTAGCTTCTAGACTATGTGATTCCTGCCCGCAAATCTGCTTGATTCAGCTCAGAGGGTTGACATCTGAGCAGCGGCAGAAGACCAGGAGCAGCAGCAGCAAACCAGGACCAAGAGACAGTCTGGGACCCAGGGGTGGATTTCCTAGTCCACAGAGCAGGTAATGTTGAGTGCTGTGAGGTAGGAGGCTGGCTGAGGGGGCGGGAATTTGCTGGGCATCCAACTGAAGGATCTGGTCTTGCTGTCCCCGGGAAGTGGAGGTGGGTGCCTTCAGGTTGAGATTTACTGGAGTGCACTGCCTCTGAGTACTCAGTTTGGGGAACTGTGCTTGCTGACCATGAAGCTAGATCGGAATGTCCTCAGGCTGTGGCATACAGTGGAGTGACACGCTCTTTGAGCAGTTATTAACCTCCCTAAAAGACCTTTGTAACTCATTCCAACTGAACCCAGTAGCTGAGTTTTTCACACATGCAATGTATCTTGATAATTTCTTTAATAAACCCTTTAATTGTCAGCATTGTCTGTGACCAGTGCAATGAATTATAAAACCTCCATAGAAAAGTACAGAATATTGGATGAGCCTGAACACATCCGTCTCTCTTTGGACAAAAAGTTGACCCATGCGGGCAAGTTCAGTTTCAAGGCTGAAGGGTGTCCTTAGGGCAATGCCTTGGAAGTTCTACTGGTTTTGTTTCCAAGATTAATAAGCCTTCTCTTTTTATTTTGTGATTTGTACCACCTATTTCTCTACCCTCACCCCCTCTACCCCTGTTCTCTTGTTATGATCCCTTTCAGGACTGTCAGCAATGGTAGCCAAACATGATCTAATTGCTTGTCTCAAGGTTTTGGACCTCGGGGTCCAATTATTCTGTTAGTCATTTGAGGAACTGCTTCCTTGTTTCGTTTATTTCCCCCAGTCTTCTTTGTTCCTGGTCTGAAGAGACCAATAACTGCCCATTAGAAAGCTGGAAACAAGCTTTAAGACCTCATATCACTGCTCACCAACATCGAAGGTGGAGCTCTCCCTTTATTTAGTCTGCTATGCCCATGAGCTCATGCTGCCCAGACCATGGTCCTGAGCCCCTTAGGCCAGGCAATGCATTGCCAAAAGTTGTTTGGATTTGGCTAAGGCATTTTTATAGAATATGTAGAAATATTTTTTGTATATGTGAGGATTTTGTCTCTTTTTCCTTCTCACACCTGTCCATGTATTCATTCATAGATGATCATATTTACTGCTATTGCTGGATTTTGTATGTAATCACATTTCCTTTGTTGTCTTTTAATTCTTGTATGGTTCCCAGTGGTGTACTTTGCCTTGATATTTTGGGCTGGCTTCTCCATTATTATATTTGCCTTTCCTTTTGCCCAACTTAACACCTTTACCTTTTAGGTAATTGTTTACCCTTGTGTTTGGCATGATTGTCTACAGGGGCAGAACTATTGATTCTCGTACATGTATATAAGTAGGAAGAGATTTATATCAAGGAATGGCTCACATTGTTGTAGAAGTCATGAAGTACAATTTGGTTCAAGTCCATTGGTCATACGTAAGCTAGAGGCCTCTGACTCACGTAGCCACAGGGGCTGTTGAATAGGAGGAAGGAAGAAGCATCGGAAAGGCCACAGCTATTAAAGGCAGAGCCGAATGAATTCAAGGTTGGCAGAAAGAATCCAAGCTCTGTAGTCCATGGATGGCTTCTGAGATTGGCACATGATATAGTAGGAGAGCAATGAACCAGAGGCAGGATCCAGATCCAGGAAGGGAGATATCTCCTGCGCGCCAATAAACTCCCTCAGTTATATCAGGGCTGTAGCCGTATGAAAGAAGTCTCTATCGCATTCTTCCCCCAACTGTTTGGCTTCTTCACAGAAGATACTGGCATGCAGTTGACCACCCTGTGTTAGAGCATATCATGGAAGACTTTTGGTCCAGCCAAGTTGACATAAAAATGAACTCTCACAACGTTTTTTCCCCTCCTATCCTTGGTCACATTCAAGGAATATTTCTTTCTGTGTGCAATCCTTTTTTTAAAAAAAATATTTTTTAAAATAGTAATTGGTTACAATATGTGTCTTTTTATAATTGACTCTCCTTCCTGACAATCTACCTAAACAACATCCAACCCATCTTTCTCTAGTCATTTATGATTCATCGTGACTCTGTAAACCAGAATAAAATTTCTCCATACAATTTCAAAGCTGTAAATCTTTACAGAAGCAAACTGACATATCTTCCTCGCTCTGAGTGACTGATGGGATCAAACAGTTGACCTTCAGTTAGCAGCAGAGCATGTGAGCTACTGTGCTTTCAAAACTTCTTAGCTATTATGCAACCCAAATCACACCAAACTCAACGGACTCCCATCGAGTCAATTCTGACTTAGAGTAACTCTAGGATCTGTAAAACCTTTCTGGCTTTCCCAAGGCTTTGTAAATCTTTACCCAACAATGCTACCAGGGTTCTTTCAGACATTAATGAGGGCGGACCACATGCCTGGAGCTGTCTAGGACAGCTTGAGCAGAGCCATATGTTTGCAGTGCTACTTCATTTCCCTGGGAGACCTGGAGCAGTTGCAATACCGAAGACCTTTCCTTCACTCACATGTCTGGCACGTGTGCAAAGATGTCTCTTCTCTCATCACCTCGTGCATATCGCAAGCTTTGGTAGTCTCATGCCATAGTTCCCAGAGTCATTGTAACACTACCACAAGGTGGGAGGTTTGCAAGAATAAAAGTGAATTATCTCACACATTTTTAGAGGTTTTAAGTCCAAAGCAGCTTAGAACATTTGCGCTAGACAAGGGTGCTCCTTCTTGGTAGCCCTGAGCAACCCTTATGACTTGGTATTTCCTTACTTGGGGACAGTTCCTTGCCTGCTGTTTTCCTTCTCTGTGCATCTCTCTGTCGGCTTTGGTTTCTCTAAGATACTCTTCTGAAGGAGCTCAGTCCAGGAGTTTAGTTCACACCCTATTTTGGCGAGAATTACTTGATGTAATAAAATGCCCTTCTTTTCAAATAAGTTTACATTCACATGCACAGGGCTTAGGAATCTAACATATGTCCTGGGAGGACATAATTCAATCCATGATATCCTAACCTGGTGTTTTAAGTTAGTCAAACATGGTCATTGTGATGGGGGGCATTACAACAATAGAAGATGAATGATTACAGCTTCTTAGGAACTGTCCTCAAAGTCATTCTTCGTTGATTTTGTGACACACTTTTGGTTTTATTGGATCACAGGAGATTCACTGTGGGAGAAAACTACATAAAGGTTGACTGCTAGGAGTCTTGGGTCATTGGAAGACCATCTTGAAAAGTACAATCATGTACTTTGCCAAGGAGGGTACATTCTTAAAAGTCCAGTGCATTTCTGGTAAGAGCACATTTAAATTTTGGCACTGTTTGCTTATCTTAGCTTATTTCCCCCCATGTATGATTTTCTAAATATTTCTTCAGATTTCATCATACTGACATTTGTTATTGGATTTGTTTTGTGATCCTTCCTAAAGACATAGAGCAATCTGTAGGACACTTGTGAAAATCTTTGGTTAGATAACACTGGATATATATATATATATATATATATATATATATAATTTCCTGATGCCATCTTAATTTTGTATTGTTCTTACAAGTTAAAAATAGTTTGTATCATTAAGAGGACTTACATTCTGTCCTAAGATTTACTAGTGAGTTCTTCCTTCAGATAATCTTTATGCTATTCTGTGTACATCTTTGTCTTTCAAATTGGTTCAAAAATGGTGCTGTGTGGGGCAGGGTTGTTTAGTCTGTTTTCCATAAGGTAACGATGAGTTAGAATAACTCAGTGGCATCTCCCAGCATCCCACGGTCTTCAGTGGGGACCAGGCATGGCTACAAAGATATCAACTTGAAACAATGTATCTGCAGAGTCTGCCTTATTTGAAGTGTCTCACTGAACATGTAAGTTTAGAAAAAGGAGGGTGGGTGGGACTTTCTGTTTCTCACCAGAAATGCTGTCAGTTGACTGAAACACATTTTTGCATTCTGAAAAGATATATGGTGTTTGGATATTAGGCTGTAAGCCTTGGAAAGAATAGCATCATAAGGGACAAATGGTATGGGCTATTGATACTTTGTTCAGAGAATAGTGGCTCCAAATGCTCTTTAAGTATATCATCATCAACTGAGACTTTCTGGGCCCAGCTTGGGACACTTACTGTGACTAACAATCCTGAGGATGAGAAGTGTGGAACAGCACATAAAATGGTATTACAATACACAAACCTTATGTTACGGCCCAGCACATTGGAACAGGGATATTGTGTCTAGGAACATGAAACAGACCACCCGTTCATAGGGTCAGAGAACTGGAAAAGGGAAGATAAGGTAATGAATGGGGGGTGCGGGGAGGGAGGCCTAACACAGAGCACAGATGGCAAATAAAGTGAAAGATAAGGGAGAGAAGGGTGACGATGATGTTCTAGTTACATGGTTTTGCTTTTCACGGTTTTAAGCGAGTAAACTAGAAAAGATTATTTTAATTGCCCGCTCACAGTTTATTTTCCTTTCCCCTATCCCCCTCTGTGTACATCAGTTCAAATTATTTCCATATTGGAAGAAATGGCACTGATATAGATACAGGTGGGGGGAAATGGTCCTCTGCTAGTTTTTCTTTTAATTCAAAACAGAAACAATTCTTCTCCACCCACCTTCTCCTGCTCGGGTTCTTTCATATCTGCTCCCAGTTCCCCGCATCGTGGAGTTACTGCAGCTGTAAGACATACACCTAGCGAGCACATCCTTAGCGAGGAAGGAGAGAGGAGTTAGAGAGGGCTAGGAGGAAGAGTGGTCCAGGGTGCCTGTGCTTCAGAAGGTCTGTGGACAATTATCAGGCCGTTGATTGCCAGTTCTTTTATGTCACTAAAGGAAAGAAAGTATATCTTTATTTATTTATTTTCGCTATTCCAGTTTTAATTCTCAACCACCACTGGAGCACATATAATGAGGAAGGACTCATTATATACCATGGATGTTCCCACAGGGAGAGTTTTGTTTGAGCTGAGATTACCTTTGACAAATGAGAATCATCCTGATCACTCTACTCCATAGGCTTTATTTCCGTTAGGAAATTACATCCCTTAATCTGGTTTTTCTTGGTTTCGTAAAGACACTTTGATGAAAGAGCATTTTCTTTTGATCCTGAATGTTTGACAGAGAGTGAGTGGAAGGTAGAGGCCACACAGGATTCGTTGATGTTGTCGGAACTAAACTTTTATAAGGGAAATGATTACACTACTTACCTACAAATATGAAATTTTGGAACCACTTCCTGAAAAAATCCTGTGCACTTCTATAAAAGTCTTCTTCTAATAAGCTCACACCTGGAAACCTGCATGCCTTGCTCCGGGCATTCTGCTGTCCAGGCATTTGAAGGGTATCTGAGAGATAAGTGAAACCACCTGGAAACTGTCACTCCAGTGGCAATCCCTGGACAGCCATCTCTGGGACAGAGTTATGCTCACATTATTGCAGCTGTCAGGCTGATACTTTGTTCTCTACAGCTCCTCTCAAATCAATATTCATCAAAGGCGTCAATTAAGTTTTATGGTGGCTGCAGCTCTACTTTTATGGAGGGTTGTTATTAAAACTATGTGACTAAAATTAATAATACCTATTTGAATACAGACGAGGACAGATTATATGACCTAAATTCTGCAACAAAATAAATCTCACACCATTAGAGCAGAGTACCAGGAAAGCAGAACACTGTGCTTCAAGCATGTGTCTGTCCAATAGTCATTCCCAAAGACTAAAATTTAAGATAGACTCTACAAAGGGGGAAGAGAATTAACACTGAGAAAAACTCACAGGAGCATAAGTAGCTCTGCTGGAATTGTGGCATTATGCACATGGAAAGGAAATTCTTCCATAAAATGTGGATAGTGCTTTGCATCTCCTTTTGTAACTGCTTCGCTTCAAGGATAGAGAACTCATTAAAATAGATTTCAAGTACATCTGGTGAAATAGGAGACTTGGGAGAATCAAATGTTGAAGATATTTATCTACCTCTCCAGGCGGATGCTTGAGGAAAATAACATTGTTTTAAAAAGAATTATTTTCATCATTTTTAAGAAAATCTAAACATTGCCATTTATTATTATAAAACTATTGTAATAAGATAAAAAAGATAAGCTAAAGTAAGAAAATCAAAACACCATATTAAGACACAGGGATGCTTTCACTCTTAAATCATAGTCATTTTAGATTTATTTATATTTCAAACTTATATTTATGCTTCTGGAGCCCTGTGGCAAAATAGTTGTTATGCTCTTGGTGGTCAATCAAAAGGTTGATGGTTTGACGCCACCCAGGGCTGTTGTGGGGAAGACTTGACAATCTTCTGTAAGGATGACACAGCCCAGAGAACCTGGCGGACAGATGCATGAAGTCACTGTGAGTTGGCACCTAGTCAAAGACACACAATATCACCACTAAGTGGGTGTATTAATTTTTCACATTGATAAAAGGAGAATGCACTATCATGTTATTTATTCACTACTATTTTTCATTAATTGCTATGCTTCCCTAGCACTGTATAATATGGGAAGGTACAAAAATTTTGGAAAATTCCATTATCTTTTCATTCCATTTTTCCATGAGCTTTTTCAGACCCCATCTTTAATACCTGTTTCATATTCACAGTTCTCCAATTCTATCAAAACTATCTTTCATAGTTTGTTTAACATATCCAGTCATCCAGCCTGGTTCAAAGTTTGCATTTAATTCTTATGTCCTTGAAGCTTTTATAACATTTAAAACTCTCTCTTTGGTACTTATTTCAAAGACACGTTAGAGAAACTTTGCTGGTTTTCATGCTGAATACCTGTTCTTCTGACTTGTGTGTCTGATTCTTCAGGGTACCTTTATTCTTTACTTCCTGCATTTTCTGCAAACACGAATGAAGATATGAAGTCCTCATTGATTTGAGTTGATTCTTTTTCTTCACAGTGCATTCTAGATGATGTTTCCAACTTCATTTTGTATGAGTCACAGACGTATGAATGCCTATTTGATTCAAGATGACTAACTCCAAGTTAGTATCATCAATGATGGCACAGATCTTGCTTCTTTTGACTTGAAAGTAGGTTTTGACAAAACATATTGATATACTATGTCAGTGTCTTGTTCTAAATGTTCTGTATGGTTTTAATACTGAATGGTAACTCTTCCATTATTCAATAAATTCTCCTTGTTATTATTTGTCCCTTAAACTTTGCTGACAGTATTTTCTACCATAGATGTTTTCTTAATTTTAATATCAAGTTTATCCATTTTTGTAGCATACCTTATAATAGGTTTTATTTGGAAAACTCTCCTCTACTTCAACATAGTGAGTTTAACCTATAGTTTTTGTCTATTTCCCTTTTCCCTATAGGCATTTAGACCCTTGACTCCTTGTATTTTTTCAAGGTGTCTGATGTAGGTAGGAGTCTAACTTAATAGTTTTAAACAAATTATACCCGTTGAGCTCAAGTCTAAGCTTATTAAGGAATATGTAGTTAGCTCACTAGTTTGAAATGCTGAATTAACCACACATTAAAACTTCACGTGTATTTAGATGTGTTTTAGGTTTTTCCCAATTCTGGTTTGTATTTTTCCTGTGCCAATACTATTAATTTTTGAGGTTTTTAATACAACATCTGATAAGATTAGTCTAGTAGTTGGCAACTTATGACCCGCATGTCAACTAGTGACCCACTGGGACAATTTTAGTGAACCACTAAACAATTCTCAATTACGACGATCGTTAGGTATTCTTGCCAATGAATTACTTTGGGTGGTTTCGATTTACAGTGATGGTTAGAGGTAGAGGGCGACCACTGGGCTGTGGTACTTTCGATTTGGTCAAACAGCCGGCTGTCGGTGACTGTCTTCTTCCAGACAAGCAGAACAAGTGAAAAGCATTATGTGTAGTTTGACTTGAACGAGATGGATCTCATTGGATTTGTCTGTGGATGAAAGTACTGACAAATAATGTGCAAGGCTTGCAATAATTGCTTGATAAGGAGCTATTGATTCGCCAATTAATTATGAAGAATTGCGTGTATTTTCACCAATTTTAGGTACTATGAAAGGTATGGACATTTTAAGGAAAGTTCAAGAGTTCATTAAATTCAAAAATGGAAATGTTTTTGATTTGAAGAAAAAATTATTTTCTGTCACAACTGATGGGCTCCAGCAATGTTGGAGAATATGCTGCCTTTGTTAAACCTGTTGCAGAAGAAACATGGAAGACCACTACTTTCATTCCACTACATAATTCATGAAGAAAATTCATGTGCGAAAGCATCCTTGAAACAGTTAAATATAGTGATGAGTGCAGTGATTAAAATTACCAGCACAATTATAGCTGGTTCTGCCCTGACTCACAGAAAGTTTAAGACATTTTTAGAAGAAATTGAATGTGAATATCATGATTTATTAATGTGTACTGAAGGTCACTGGTTAAACAGAGTAAAGATTCTAAATCGTTTTGTGGAAGCATTGATGTAATTGAAATATTTATGAGTGAAATCAATCCCTCAGCTCAAAGATAAAAATTTGTTTCTTAAATTAAAAGTCTTAGCAGATATTACTGATCATTTCAATGATTTAAATTTGCACTTACAGAACAAGGAACAGATAATTCTCAAACTTTATGAAGATTGGAAAAGTTTTTGTTGTAAGATAGTTCTATTCCAGATGACTTAGTGAAACAAACATTTAAGTATTTTCCTTTATTAAAACTCTTAAAGAAATTACAAATGCAGAAGTATATATGCTTAAAATTTATATAGATGCCATTCAAACCAAATTTGAAACCTGACTTCTGAACTTTTGCCCATGGTCCTATGTTTAGTTTTATAATAAAGCCTGATGAAATGGAGGACGATGTGATGGACCTGCAATATTTCAATTTCCTTGAAACTGAAAATCTGGATATGGAGTTAATTGACTTCAAAAACTCTGCAATGTGGACAAATTCAAGGCTTTAAGAAGACAACTTGAAGCCACTGGTGAAAGTCACTTCAGCACGATAGCTACATGCTGGGCATCACTTTCTTCCAACTTTTCTTTGATCAAGAAAGTTGGTTTCACTTTGCTATCAGCTTTTGGGTCTAGCTACTCGTATGAACAGGTATTTTCCCAAATGAAATTCATTCTCAATTCATCACAAAACAGGTTAACTAATGAAAATTCAGAATCATGTATTCTTTTAAAAGCAATGAATTATCATCCAAATATTTCAAACCTTACAAGGATAATGAAACAGTATCAAAGAATCCATTAAAATGATTAAATGTTCATAATTAAATAGGAATTTACTTTATTTACATGATCTTTACTTTTCTGCTAACATTTTATTATTTCTTTCAAGTTGTAAATATAGATTTGATGATAATAAAGTTGTAATTCTATAAGTTATATTGGATTATCCAATCAGTATAATGTTTTCATTTTCTCTATTCTAAGGTAATGTGTAACCTAAAATAGAAGTAATGTGACCCACCAACACAAATTTCTGGGAAAAACAATTGAAAAATGACCCACTTGAAAAAAAGTTGCCAACTACTGGACTATTCCTACCTCATTTTCTGACATACTCTGGATATATTTACTCTTATACCTTCCACTGTGGTATCAGAATGATCTTGTTTACATCCATCAGATTATTTGATAGGTTTTGTGGCCATTTCTTTAAATTCACAAATTAACTTAGGAATACATAATTGACATCCATAGAACATTTTATTCTCTGTCCACTTTTGTGTCATTAGGAAACAATTAATAGTTTCTTAAACATTTTCTTCAAAAGGAATAATATCTATCTTATGTTCTATTACTCTACACCTTATGATTTGGAAAGTGAATTTCTATATGTGTAATTTGATATCAACTCTTCCTCCTTTTTTCTGGTAAATCAGCATATTTTTATGAAATGTCTTAATTTATTCCTATCTGCCTAAATGTATTTTCTCCTACTATAAAATTGTCATTTGCTTTGAAATTATTACATGATTAAATGTTGATCTGGAACTATCCCATCAGTTCTTCTTTTTTAAAAGCCATCCATGTTTTAAATTGTATCACGCTTATTTAATATCATACAAACTCCATCTTTATGTTCTTTAGAAATGGGCTTGAGAGGTTAAGTTCAGAATTTAATGTCTTTAAAAAGACATACATATATATGTCTGAAGCAAAAGTACCCCCACATTTGTTGGGTTACATAAAACTTCTTTTTGTTTGTTTGGTTTTGGGGGCATCACTGCCCTCTGGTGGTGGGATTTGAACCTCCAACCCAGTGGGCCGCAGTCCTACGCACAACCACTACGCCACCGCGGCTCAGCCCTACATAAAACTTTTAAGTGAAAAGTAAGGTAGCCCCCCCTTAGACCCACCTATCCAGTTTCTTTTTCACAGACAGTGATATCTTTGTGGTCCACGTCTTTCACAGATGTGGACATCTTTGTAGATGGAGCCCCCATGGAATACTTCTTCCGACAATGGGCCTTTCACGTGGCAGCTGAGACCTTCACCCATGTGCCACGAGCGTTCTATAGTCTTATTGTTAAAAAGAGGGAAGTTATATACTAAAAGTAAATCTCAGCTTTAATCATTAAGCTGAGAATAATTCCAGATATAAAATATACTTTAAAAACATGATTTTTTCCAGTAACTCAATGGATAAAGAAAAGCTGACACTTCTCTAGCAAATAGTTTTAGAAATTTAAAATATTGTCTTGTTAATTGTGACTCATCATGACCACAAGTGAAACAGAGCAAAACCCCACCTGGTCCCAAGCTACCTTCAAAATTGTCATTCTCGTGCCTATTTTTTACAGCCACAATGGAGATTCATCCTACTGAGGGTCTTACTTACCTTCTTACTTTACCAAACATCATACCTTTTTGCAAGGAGTGGTGTCTCTTCATAACATACCCAAAGTATGTGATCTGAAGTCTTGCCACCCTCACTTCTAAGGGGTTTTCTACCTATAGTTTTTCCAAGGCAGATTTGTTTGTTCTTCTGGCAGTTCACATACTTTTAATATTCTTCAGCAGCATCATCATTCACATGTGTAAATTCTTCTTCAGTCTTCGTTATTCACTGCCCATCTTTCATATTATATGTAGTAAGTGAAAATACATTGACTTGGGTCAGGCACCCCGAGTCCTCAAATCAACGTCCCTGCTCTTCAATGTCTAAAAAATTATTATGCAGCACATTTACCCAATACAAAATATCCTTCGGCTTCTTCACTGCTGTTTCCATGAGTATTGATTATAGATCCAAGCAAAATGAAATTCTTGACAGCTTTCATTTTTTTCTCCATTTATCCTGGGTGTTGCCTATTCTTCTAGTTGTGAGGATTTAGGTTTTCTTTACATTGAGTTTTGATCCATACTGAAGGTTGCAATCGATCCGTGATCTTCTTCAGCAAGTGCTTCAAGTGCTTCTCACTGTCAGCAAGCAAGCTTGGGTAATTTGCACATTGAAGGAAGCCTTCTCCCAATTCTGAGGTTACATCCATCGGAGAGTCCAATGTTCAGCCTCCTTGCTCTGTATACAGAGTAGGTAAGTATGTAGAGAGGATGCAAATCTAACACACCTCACACACTCTGCCTTATTCTGTTTGAAAGATTGCTGATAGGCCACGTGCAAGTCTGCAAGAACACAGTGAATTGTTCTGGACTCCCCATTCTTCCAGACAATAGGATGCCTTTTCATTGTCACTAAGACACAAATAAGCATCTTTCTAATATCCTCTGCTTTCAGGCAGTAACTATCTTTTCCAGCTTTCACATTCCTACTCGAGATCCTCATCCAACGGCTTCTGACTCCGCCTTACTACTATGGTGGCTGTTGATGGACTGCTGCAACTGCTTTCGAATGATCCTTTGTAAAAATGCCCTTGTGCGTGATATTAATGATAGTGTTCTGTGAGTTACACTCTGTTTGATAAGTTACACTCTGTTCTTTGCACAGAACACAAATTAGTATTCTTTCAATTTCTGGAGCTCTTTTTTCACAGATACCTTCAGTACGGCTTGAACTCTTTCATTCAATAGCATTGACTCTTGATCTTCTGCTCCCTCTCGAGCTTGTTGCATGTCGACCAGTTCATTTTGGTATAATGACAGTGTATGCCTTCCACCTTCTTCAATACTTACCACATTGTCTCTTCCTTTACTCATAGCATCTTTCAGTATTTCAACTCAAGGCTTGATTCCCTCCCCCAACCACAGGTCTTTCCATTTCCAATATACTATGTGTGTTCTTCTCTGTTCATTTTCTAGCTCCAGATCTCTGCACATTTCACTGTAATAAGTCATCATCTCAAACTACTCTTTGATTTCATCTCGTTTCCATTTGCTTTAGCTATTGTACATCCAAGAACAATTTTCAGTCTCCTCCGACATACAGTTTAGGCTTTTCTTTCCCTCCTAGCTTTTCAAAGACCTTTGGCTTTCTTTATATATGAGGTTCTGGATGTCTTCCCACAACTCTTCAAACCTGATGTCATTAGTATTCAGTGCACCAAATTTGTTCCGGAATCGTTCTATAAATTCAGGTGGGTTAACCTGAAGGTTGTATTTTGTCTCTCATGAACTTGTTTTTTAAAATTTTTGTTGGTTTCAACCTAACAATGCCTATATTTGGTCCATCAGAGTCTCTTAGTAGTCCTTGTTTGGGTTTTGGTTTTTGTTCAAGGCACCCTAGCGAGACCAAAACAAGTGGATTACTGACATGTGTTGGCAACCTTCAAGCGACCACAGAGTCATGGTTAAATGTTATTCTTGGTCTACACACCTCTGTATTTATGAACTCGTGCCTTAGTAGCAATATTCATTTACTTTTGTATTATATTAATACCTTATGGGTGTTAACATTTCATTTTTATTAATATACATAGTATATTTCACAAGGGAAAACTCTAGACCCTACAGAATATGTATTCAAATCTGTGATGTGCTTAACTAGGAGGCTTTGGATAAAAGTCAAATACTGACTTATATTATGCAAAATATGTTGACATTCTGTGAGTGAATTGTCACATGAAGAGTGTACACACAAAGGCCCAGGATGCGCTCACCGAGTCCTACTGCCAGAATGGCCCACTGGGACCACCGAAGGAGTCTGGTGGACAATAAGGTTGTTTGACACACATACACACACACACACAAAGGGTGTGCATACAAAATACGCTTCTGAAGTATTTAAGTAAGAACATAATATCTTTCAGAAGAATTAGTTTCAATCAGATAGAGATTAAAGATGTCTCTTTAGCTATCAAAATACACAGTGTCTGGGGTCTTAAAAGTTTGAAGGTAAACAAGCGGCCCTTTAGCTGAGAAGCAATAAAACCCACATGGAAGAAGAACATCAGCCTGCATGACCACAAGGTGTCCATAGGATCAGGTACCAGACATCAAACAACAAAAAATCTTATCATTGTGAATGAGGGGGAATGCAGAGTAGAGACCCAAAGTCCATCTGTAGGCAACTGAACATTCCCTTACAGAAGGGTTGCGGGGAGGAGCTAGTCAAGTTGCAGTGTAGCAAGGATGAAACACACAACTTTCCTCTATTTCTTCATTGCTTCCTCCCCACTACTATCATGATCCCAATTCTATCTTACAAATCTGGCTAGACCAGAGTATGCACGCTGGTACAAATACGAGCTGGAAATAGAGAATTCAGGCCAGATAAACCCCTCAGGACCAATAATGAGAGTAGAGATACCTGGGGGGGGACGGGAAAGGTGGGGAAGGAAAGGGGAGCTGATCACAATGATCTACATATAACCCCCTCCCTCGGGACAGACAACAGAAAAAGTGGGCGTAGGGAGACATCAGATAGTGTAAGACATGAAAAAAATAATAATAATTTATAAATTATCAAGGTAAGGGGGAGGAAGTGTGGGGGAGGGAGAGGGAAAATGAGCTGATATCAAGGGCTCAAGTAGAAGGAAAATGTTTTGAGAATGATAATGGTAATAAATGTACAAATATGCTTGATGTATGTATGTATGGATTGTTATGAGTTGTACTAGCCCCCCAATTAAATTATTTAAAATAACAAAACATATTATTTGTAGGAAAAAAAATCTTCCTTTAATTTTCACCATGTTGAAAATGCTGTACCCTTCCATTATCCCTGATATCGACCCACACTCCTCCCCTTAATATCTTTGCTTCTATTCCAGGGTTCTGCACTGTACTGCAATGTCTCACAGAGCTCAGGTAGCAGTGAGGAAAATGGGTCAGGTGATTGTGGATGTTGTTCACTCACAAAGCCAAATTCCAGCCCTCAGTGAGGAGGGAGCCTTCTCACTTACAAGGGCGAGGAAGCTGCTAAAATCAGGCCAGGTGATAGGCACTCAAACCCTAAGAACTAGAAGTCAGACAGAGGCAAATAAATGCCTTTAATTTTAAACTTTTATTGTCAGCAATTTTAAAGTAGGTTAAAATTAATATAATGAACTCATGTATCTAACACATAGCTCAGCACCTAATTATCAACTCATTGCCAATGTCAATTTAAATATGTTCTTAGTCACTTACCACTCCTTTAGTTATGCTGACTCCAATCTGAGAAATTATTTTATCTGTAAGTATTTCAGTAAGTTTTTCTAAAAGAAAAATTATATTATTTTTTCCAAAATAAAATCACAGTGTAATTATCATACTAAGCATAAAATAAAACACACATACTTATTTAAAAATCATCAAATACTCATCAAGTGCTCCTGAAGGCCCTATTTCTTTCATACTTTGTGTGAATAAGGCTAAACTTAAGTTAAGCATTGGCACTATATGCTTGTCCAGAATTACAGATAATATAGGAAAGGCAAAATATATGTTTGATATTTTGAAATTACCAGTTTTCAAAAAAATCAATTGATCCTATGACATTCCTCAATGTGGACCAATGTGCATATGATTCTTTTAAAAGCATCATTCTGGATTGGTAGGATTTACATGAATATGTTATGATTTAATCCATTGTAATATTGTTAATGGTGGTCAGGTTGTCTTGTCTTTGGCCAATAAAATGTCCTGCTAGTAAACTTTGATAACTTCTGTTCTTTCTTGTATAATAAGATGTCTGTAGCTCATTCAAAGTGCTTATTCCTATAGCTATAATTGAGCCATTTGTTTAAGGCAGTTTGAAAAATGCATTTAAAAACCACAGTAGGTTCTATGAGATCCTCCAGATTTTCCATACCTCTGATGAACATGTCTGACATAAGCCCCAGGTCTGTTTGATGATAGATTTCACTGCCATGTTACATGGCACAATTGCCCCTCAGGAGGCTCTCCGAGAATACACCTAATGTAATAGCATGAAGACTTTCGTAACGCATTTTCTATCTTTCTTTTTTGGGGGTGTGGAGGGCATCACTTTCCTTGTGGGAGTAGGAGGAAGAGCCTTGCTCCTGGAGAGCTGCTGCTGGATTTGAACCGCCAACCATGTGGGACGCAGTCCTGCACACAACCACTGTGCCACCGGGGCTCAGCCTCACATTTTCTATCTTTCATTTGAGATATAAGGTAAAATATGCCAGACTCCTTGGCATTGGGACATAGCACATGTGTGCTTAAGCTGTTAATTAAAAAAAATGTTATGCAGAAGATAGCAAATACATAGCATGTCTGCTTGGACCCTGATCAACTCATTTCTGTGGGATTGGTTATTGTTTCTTAGCATTTTCAGTAGACAGAGCAAGGAGATTATTTTATAAATTGCATTTTGAGATCATTCTGAAATAGTCACTTTACAATCAAGAATTTGAGGTTTTGCATTCATCCTGCATATGTACCTTCTTTCTCTAAAGTACCGTATACACTTGGGTTTAAGCCAAGTTTACCAGCACAGTTTTTATGCAGTTTTTGGGGTAGTTTTAGGTGCCTCAGCAGATATTCAGGTCAGCTGATACTCAAGTATACACCGTGACAATTTCTCCATGACACAGTAAGCTCTGCTCTCGTGTGCCTTGTCCCTCAACGCACCCTCACTTGGCTCAAAGTACTCGGAGTTGTATTCAGCATGGAATTGCAGGGAGATCTTTTGTTTTCCCCTTCAGCTGTTCACTCTTCCTGTTAGCATGTCACCTACTTACTGGTAGTTTAAAGTCAAATCATTGGATTTTCAGGTCACTTGAAATCGTCCTTTGCACACACTCACTTGATATCTAGTTTTAATTGTTTTAATTTTGGCTTTGACTGGTTTCATGATTTGCTTTACTTAACTTGGATTGACTCTGTAATGATTTCAAGTGCGTGAAGAGTTCTAAAATTATATCTTTAAAACAAGATCTATTCAGAAGAATGTAGTGAAGTCCAACTGAGGCCTTCCCTCTGCCCCATACAAAAAAATGCTTGTAAATGGATAGCCTATTATTCCATTTTTAAATATAAGCAAATAATGTGGAATTTATTTTAAGTATATTTTAGGTATATTTGTATTTTGCATACATTTATAGGAGTCCTTTTCCTTAATGAATATTTACAAAGAATATATACTTTCTTTTACGTCAATATTTTCTCTTCAACTATGTATTCTTGAGATCGTCCCAAGGTAGAATGTATATTTTTCATTCCTTCATAACTTACGATGCTTATAGATTTATCAAGAGCATACTAGGATCACCATTTGAATTTTCCTCAAAAAATATTACATATATATCTGAAATGAATCCTTTACTAATACCCCCTTTCATATTTTGTCAGTGAACAGTGGGATTTCTGGGCCAAGTCTCAGGCACTTAGGCAATTTTTTCTGATTTATTTTTTGCAACATTTTTCCAGACTGATTTTATTTTGTCTTAGTCTTACTGATAGCTTTAGGAGATATTAAACATGAAATCACAATCTAGTTTCTTAGATCACTCTATATCTTCATGTGATACCTTTCCTTGAGGATTTATGGAACTCGTTTTGAAATCATAAAACTGAATTCTTATTTCATAGATTTTTTTAATAAATAATTCTCAAACTACTGAATTATATGTCTTCACATGATAGAGGGTGATTGTTTGGAAGGGATGCAACTGGATAAATTATTATTCCATAAATTTTATTTTATATCTATAGTCCCATAGAGTCCCAGATGCTATTGTTATTACTATCCATTTTTTAAAAAGCCATTAATGTTTGCCACATGCTCCATTTTCATCTTATATACAGTTTTTTATGTTCAAAATTTTTCCTAAGATAACTATAAAACAACTTTAACAAGTAAAATGGAAATAGAAGACCAAACCTTGCAAAGATGATCATTTGAGCCACTTCCTAGACATCCCAAAGTGGTTCTGTGGTTGATTTTTTCTTTTCTTGTTAAGAATTCTCTTAAGTTGCAAATGAGTAGTTCATTTTTCCAGGAGTACTTGGAGACCTCAGAATGAGTCATCGGGATGTTAGCCTTTCAGCTGTGGAAACTGGTTCTGGCCAGAAGAACACAGGGAATTGGAAGAACTGTTGTCAAATAAGAGAAAGAGACAGGGGCAGGAAGAAAAGAACCTGTCAAGTAATTTCCTTTTTCGCTTTGAGCTAAACTTTGGGCCTATTGTCAGGAGAGAGCAGACCCAGGGGAAGAGCATCATACTTGGTAAATTGAAGGGGGAGCAAAAAAGAGGAGACCCTCCAGGAAATGTGTGGACACAATGGCTGCAGCAGCAGATGGAGGCATATATGAACGATTGTCTGTGGCACAAGAGCATGCAGTGCTGTGTTCTGTCAGGCGTGCAGTTGGTTCGGAACAGACTCCACAGTACCTAACAACAGCTCAACACACTTACCCTTCCATTTCAGTTACACGTTCTTTGAAAGAGTAGTGTAATCTCTGTTTTTCTTCTTCATTGCCCAACAACCACCCAAGCTCACTTTCCCCTGCATTTTGTTCTTCTCTGAGTTGCCTCTTAATTTCTGGAATTTCTCAACAACACCTCAATCATGAAACACTATGGCTAGTCTTCAATTCTCCTCAAATAGCTGTTACAGCTACATTTAAAATTGGTGACATCTCCCCCTTCTGAAAAGATAGTACTCTTGAACCAGGGAAACAATTCAGTTCTGACCTCTTCCTTATTTTCTTTACACTAAACAAGGTTACTCTCTAGTTTCTCTTTCGGGCCAGTCTTCTTTTCGATGATGTGTTTACTCTAGAATCCCTTCAGTCCTCTTTCTCACATATAGGAGTGATGAAGAGCCTACGTTATGTCTCAACTCTTGTCCTCGTGTTGCAATGTTTCCCAAAGTGAGGATCCAGTTTACGGGGAGCTCTAGGGACTCGGTAGAGATCGGGATTGGGGCTGCAAAAACAGACCCCTATTTTATCCTGCATCACTGGTATCATATAAAAGTTTTCCACTGTCAGGGGACTGGTGAGTGGTTTTTTTCCCCTTTCATTTGAAAATAGAGTGGTAGCCCCAATACATTTGAGAACCTGTGCTATAGAACTTCTGAATCATATCCTTTCTATGGGTAATTAATTCTAATTAGGTATCTTATTGTTGATATCGAGCTGATTCTGGGTCATAGGGACTTGTGAACTCAAGCACAAATGTACTTCTATCTCTTCACTATTTTTCTCATCCCAAACATCTTATTTCATATCCAATAACACTCCTAAAACTTCATACTTCATTTCAAATTTTCTTTCACACTTACCTATAATTAATCAGAATGGAACAACAGCCCCAACAGACCAAACCTAACAAAGAAACTCAAAGTCCAAACTTGCTGCCATCAAACTGAGGCTGGCTCATAGCAAAGTCACAGCACACACAGGACCCTCGCTTACATGTCCCTCTCAAGTCCGCGGACTCACTCTCTCAGACCACTATTTTTGACTCCTGGCTACCATTAAGGAACATAAAAAAATCCAGCCCTGAAGTAGTCGTAGCTAAAAAGAGACAATCATAGAAGCCCACTTTTTCTGTGTTCTTTGCCATGGTGGTGTCCAGGTTGCCCGTGGAGCTGCAGACTGTCGCTTTTATGAGATGTTCTGCTTCCATCAACATTTACCACCTCAGAAACTACTGTGATCATGAGGACAACATGAGTTGAGTTTTTTCTATGACAAGACTGCAGAGTTAGAGTTTTGTTAGGAGAATTAATGAGCTGCACCTTAAGGCATGTGTGAGAGAATTAACAGGGTAAGAGAGGATTGAGGAGGAGTGTTTTTAATGAAGAAACTGTGAAACTACAAGCAAGATCTCCTAGAGTTTGACAAAGCAAGGTGCAATCTTAGAGGCAGGCAGCTACCCTAGATTAATTTAGGGAGGTAGGCAGGTCTTGTTGGATTGGGTTTATCCTGTATGTAATGAGAACACCATGATAGTTTAAGCAGGTTAGGATTAACTTTGGTTTTTAGAGTTGACCTCAATTTGGATGAGTAAATTTGAAATAAAAAAATTTCAGGCAAAAAGTCAAATTGTGTGGTTTATTGATTCAAGACATGATTTTATTTTATTTTTTATTTTATTTTTTGGGGGTATTACTGCCCTGTGGTGGTTGTGGGAGCTACCCAGCTTGCTCCTGGAGAACTGCTGCTGCATTTGAACCGCCAAGTCCATGGGTCGCCGTGCCGCACTCAACCACTACGCCACCAGGGCTCAGCCCTCAAGTCATGATTTTATTAGAGTTTACTTTGATGTCTGGATTAAAGCATATAGAAATATATAAGACATATTGGTAGCAACATGGGTTATGCATTAAGCTGTAGCCCAGAGGGTCAGCTGTTCAAGACTACCAACTGATCTTCATGAAAGAGATAAGGCTTTCTGCTTCCTTACAGATTTCCAGCCTCAGAACCCCAGAGGGACGGTTCTGCTTTTTCTTGTAGTCACTGTCAGTCAGCATTGATTCCATGACACTGAGGATTTTGTTTGTTTGTTTGGGAGCCTTGGTAGTTATGCATTCAGCTGCAACACTTCTCACATCCAACAGTTTGAAATCACCAGAGGCTCTGCAAGGCATTTGGTATCACAACAGGTTTAAATAATGGGTCGGAGAGTAGAGTCATATCTGACTTCTGTCTCAGAGAAATCACCCTTGTGCATGACTGACATAGTACATTATGTTAGCCAGGTAGTAGAGTTTTCCAGATAAGGTAAGGGCCCTCTGACTCAAAGAGTGAAGATCATGATCATGTGTAATGGCTAGACTCTCCTTAGACTGACTAGGCGAGTGGTCTACCTGACGGTAAAGCTACTCACCTGACCAGTTGCAGCCAATGCAAGGTGTAGTCGATATCTCTTTTGGCTTCTCTATTGTCATGAAGCAAGGGGCAGCCATGCCTCCATCCTTTCTCACCCTATTTACTTCAAGGTATTCAACTTCAATGCCGGATTATATAATTTTTGTAATGACCACTCAGAAATCACAGACAATAATCATAATTATGGGAGTTGATTAGAGAAGTAGGAATCTTGGTGGCAGAGTAGCAATGCCTTGGGCTTCAAATTGCCAGGTCCAGCAGCCACTCCCTGGAAGAAAGATGAACGTTTCACTCCCACAACAAGTTATAGCCTTAGGAGCTCACAGGGCAGTTCTTCTGGGACCTGCAGCATCACTGTGGGTTGGCATCATGTCTATTGACTCAATGGTAGTGAGTTTTGTTTTGTTATTTTGGTTTATGAGGGAAGGGAATAGATGGAGGACTGCAAGTCTGGATCAGTAAATGGTAAGGACACAGTCGTTGGTCCACAGCAATGCCTCTCCTCCGCCAGCAACCAAGTCTTTCTCTGGTCATTAGTGACAGGGTCACTTGATCTCTGCTTCAGGAAGCCTGCCTGCCACTGTGCCCTGCAGCCCTGTAATCTCAGCTCTGTCCCTCTGTTCTGTGTCGTAAAGTCTTTGCTGTCACCTCTGGTCTGGGTCTGGCTTCTTTTCTCTCTCCCATACTCTCTTTGCCACGGTCTCTAGTACCTCTGGCCTGGGCCACTGTCATTAAACATTGAGTCTTCTTCTGATGGCCAGAGAATTTCTATCTGTTGGATATGTCTCTTAAGCACTGAGGGGTGGCTTTGAGGCGTGACTTTTGACCATTCCCCTAAGGAAACAAAGATCTGACTTGGTTCACACCATTAATAGCAATTTAATCCCACACGAATCCTGACCATTAGCAAAGCAGAGAACTCCTTCTTAATTGAAATGATAACTACAGGCATTGAGTTCAGATTGTAATATATTACATAAAGAAGTCTGGCTAAAAGGACCATTTTTATTGGCTCTTACTGGTAAATAAATTGGTCAGACAGGATTCAATGGAGGAGACTCTATGAAGACTCAGTGAGGTTTTGGTGATAGCTACAGTCTTCTGCACATCTAGTGCTCCGAATATAAGCTCTACTACTCATAGCATGCCCTACAGGACAGGGGGTGTTCTGTTGAGGTTCCAAGGTCGCAAGTCTTTACAGGAGTAGAAAAGCTCACCATTTTCTAACAGAACAGCTCACCTTGAAGTTCAGAGCCCAACTCTTAACCCATGATACTCTCAAAGTAACTTAAACTGCAATGGTGGCCAAAAATTCAAACACACCCAATGGATCTCACTGCTATCGAACTGTCAGTAGGAGGTTCTGAGACTAACTGTTCATGAAGTAAGAAAACCCACGTTTCTCCCTTGGAGCAGCTAAGAAGCCCTGGAAGTGCTCTGGAGCGAAAGGTGTACGGGTGATCACAACGCCACCGCAGTGACTCAGACGCACCCAGCTCTGCGGGCCGAAGGTGAGGCCGTTGGTGCTTATAAAAATGCACGGCCTGTAGAGAGTCATTGTGGGTCAGAATTGACCTGCTGCCAATTGTTTGATCGATAAATCATATTTAAGGTTTTAGGTTTCTTACTTCATGTACGGAAAAATGATATTTTAAAATCTGTGTTTCTAATTTTGTTAATAAATTTAAATTTTATTCCGAAGCAGCATATGTAGTTCATAAATTCTGTTTTATTTATTGATATGAATTTAACACTTAAAACTCAAGTTTTCTTTATTGATGTAAAATGTGAATTCTTCTCTGTTAAAAAACAAAAGGTGGCTTTGGTAATATTTCTGAGATAATCAGAGATTTTCTAATAAATTTAAGCTATTTAAATATATACACTTCGATTCATATATTATCTATATTATTTGCCATTTCTAATACTTTTAAAAACTTCCAATAATTTACTTTCTTAAAATATACGTAATAAGCTAATATGGTTACATTTAAAAATGTACTGTGGAGGGTAGAGATTTTAAAATTCTGTTTCTTTCGGCCATTTCTATCGCTTTCATCCTTTACAACTTTTAATATATTGCTATTCTGAAACAGTTTATTGTGAATTTGGAATAAAAAAAGGGATCCTAGGCTGAGCCCCAGTGGTGTAATGGTGCGTGGGACTGCAGCCCACTGGGATGGAGGTTCAATTCCAGCAGCGGCTCTACAGGAGCAAAAGACTGGGCCTCCTACTCCCACCACCAAAGGACAGTGATGCCCCTCCCCCCCCAAAAAAAACCTAAAACCAACCAAACAAAAAAGAGATCCTAGATTGGAACATGAGGGACTGAAAAAAATATATATCTTTAATTAGGGAAGGCTGATGCTATTGCAATAGAAAATGTTCCCTGAATGAATGTCTATTTCCAGCTTGTGAACTCGTCCATGATGTCCAACTGTCATTTGGGAATTAATAGAGAGACCAGGCACCTTGACAGTCACCTAGGCGATTGTCCGAGTGAGGGACTCACCCCTGGGTGGCTCTGGGATCCCAGGCCTTGAGGCTGGCCCTATCCACACTTGCAATTCAGTCTTGGATTCATATTTCATGTTCTTGTTTATAAGAGACCCTTTTCACTATAGTGTGCAGATTGGCCCAGTTTAAAGAAAAAAATGTCTGAAATTGTACTGAAAATATTTCTGTGTGCGAAACACTTGAAAATAATCAGAGACATTTTGTGGCAATCAGCACACTGCCAAGTTATCCCATCTTTCAACCCTTCATTGAGTAGAACTGACTTACTTCCAATACAAACAATTCTGATAATATAAAGGATTAGGAATCCATGGGACAAATAAACAAAAGAAACAGATGACTTTTTCAAAGAAACATACTTTTAAGACGGCCTTAATGTACAAATTCAGTTCAAACATCATACCAGTAATACTCCCTGAAATGTTTATATGGGTTCAGCTTGGTAGGTTACAAGAAAGATCGATTAAAGCCGGGCTTCCATAGCAAAATTAACTTCAGAGATAATATAAGTGGCAAGTAAGTATGAAGGAGACCTGGAGGAGATAGTTTGGAGCCCTTTGGGGTTGCTAACTTAAAGTGACCAGATTTTAAAGGAGACACCATTGACTGGTGGAGGGGGGGTGAGGGGGTCCTTGATTAAAATTTTGCTCTATATGGAGCAACAAAAATTTTCATAGAATGCAAAAATAGTATTGGAATATATTTATTTTAATTTTCAAATGCCATGGGACGTTGTTAAATTGTTAAAAAGTGGGGCACCTGGTCACTTTATGCAGCTAACTGCAAGGTCAATAGTTCAAAACCACTAGCCCCTCTCTGGGAGAAAGATGAGACTGTCTCTTCCTATAAAGAGTAGCAGTCTCGGAAGCCCTAGGGACAGCTCACTCTGCCCCAGGATCCCACTGTGAGGTGGACCCACGTCGCTAGCAGGACAGTTTTGTTTTTATTGTCATTATCACTGTTGTTATAGCAAGTTACTCTAATTGAACCTAACCTAGACAGGGCTCTATTAGTTTCAAAAACGAACTCAGAGTATATAAAATCTTGACAGTCTACAACCCTTAATGTTAAGAAAAAACATAAACTAAACTAGAACTTTATTATTTTCTGTTATAAACCTTAGCTTGACTGCACATTAATTTGACAAAGTTTTAAATCAGTCAGAGTGAAGTAAATCAGTTTTATAGCTATAGTAGTTGTAAATTAATAGCTATAATGCCAAAGACACACACACACACACACAGCGTTCCAGTGAAGTACCGTGTTATGCTGTGGGCTGCTAACCACAAAGTGGGCTGTTCCAACCTGCCAATCCCTGCATGGGAGAGAGATGAGGCTTCTTGCTGGAGTTAAGATTTACAGCCTCAGAAACCCACAGAGGCTGATCTATTCTGTCCTGTACGGCTGCTTTCAGTTGAAATGGATTCAATGCCAATGAGTCAATGTGAATGAAATGCAAACATAGAATGAAGCTTTCCATTTGGTTAATGAATTTATTTATAGAAGGAATAATCTCTTATTCAAACTGATTTCAATTACTTAATTTCTTTTGTTATTTTTAAGATTTTATTTTACGATGAATAGATTCCAAGTGCAAACATAACAGCTATTTTTTAGATAGTAGCACAGCTACAAAGAGGTAATAGAAATAAACATCATTAAATCTCTATAAGCATAATATTATAATACTGTTCTCACTTCAAATTTTGTCCACTGGCAGGGGGAGGTTGAGGAGGGATAAACATTAATATCATGATTTACTTCTAAGGTCATTTAGTTTGCTTTAAAAATAGTTTCTCCATTGCTTCCATTGATTTAGACCTAATCCCTTTTATGGTCAATAAACTATGAATTACATTGTTTTATATTAAATCTCATTTTTGTGTTAGGAAATTTGATACTCTACATAATATATGTCTTTGGCTACTTTGTACCTTCTTTTTTTTTTCTTTTTGTTTTGGGGTTTTTTTTGGGGGGGGCATCACTGCCCTCAGGTGGTGGGAGTAGGAGGCCCAGCCTTTGCTCCGTGGAGCTGGAATCGAACCTCCATCCCAGTGGGCCGCAGTCCCGCGCACAACCACTACGCCATGGGGGCTTAGCCCCATTGTACCTTCTTGTGAATGAAGATATTCTTTTAAATTTACAATATGTATCATTGCAAATTTTGGGTCTAGATCACTGTTAGGAAAATAAATGGAATGTAATAAGAATCTGCGATGCCAAAATTCATAATTCAAGATCAAAATATAAACACTCAGTTAAATATTGTGATTAGATAAATAATTCCAATCTCTTAGCAAGAGCTGACACTTAAAAAAGATTAACCCATGCAGATGTTTTATATTTATTGAAATAAAGGTACATTATATGTATAGAACTTAAATGGAAAATATATAGGATCTTTCAAGTATAGCCTTATCTATTTTCAGAGTACTATGTTTTAAATAGGAATGTGTCTAGTCACCTGCTATCAAGTGTTGATTATCTGGGAGATCATAATTTAGGTGTTATCTTCTGAAGATAGTCTGTCACAAGATTCAGAATATATGGAAAAAATTAGCTATTTCATTGACACCACCTGGTAACCGTCTATCTTTGTGGCATAATCTTTAAAAGTATTTTCAGGTTTTAAAATATTTATAGAATCAGTTACATAGAAATATATACTATGGCACATTTTTCTATTTGAGAGAGTTATAATTTTCACAGAGCAACAAACTAAACCAACATTTATGTATCATTTGAAGAATCTCCCTGCCAGTGAATATCTAGTTTGGCATCACATAAACCACCAAATATCTATATGAACGTCAGTCTTAATACCTCAAACCATGACAAATTTTTTATTCCTCTAGTTTTGCCTTAATTTCAAAACATTTTTGGTATCCTGAGTAATATCAGAATCTGTACCCTATAATGAATCTGGTTCTAATCTTAACATTAAAAAAATGTTTTTGTTTTTAGTTGCTTTCCAAAAGCAATGGAGGCCATCTTTTGAAGAGACATATGAGAGGAGAGTGGGGAAAATACAGTAATAGCATTTTAGGTAATATTTTAAAATGATTCCTTTCATTTTAAAGTTATTTACCTACACCTAGTCCACCAGCACACAACAATATACAATACACTCATACAGATTTTATGTATATTGTAGTACTTGTTTACTGTATCTAATTTGGGTTTGACATGAGTGACAGAAGGCGTGATGAACTGTTGAATGATATTAAGAACACCTTTTAAGAAGAAAGAAAAAGGTCTTGTCTGCAGCTATGTCAAATTCAGTGCCTGCCTTACCCATGGCAGGCACAGGCTCCAAAGGCTGCTACAGAGACACTGTAACTTATGGGCCCTATTCCTCTCTGCTGAACCTCAGGGATAAGTTTTGTTACAGACATGAAGGAAAAAGAAAAAAAAGGTCATTAAAAAGGAAAGGAAGGAAAGATCAAAGAGGAGGTCAGAACTTTGAAACTTGCTCTTTATCTTCATGTGGCAAATGGAAGAAATGAAGAATTCAAAGAGCTGACCAGAAAATTTCAAAGAGTCACTGCAGCCAATAAAATAAAATATTATAATAAAAGATACCACACCTTAGATTTTGAAAACCAAAAAGGAAGAACACACTCAACATATCTTAAACTGAAGGCTACCGAAAACCTTCGGTCCTCCAGTGGCAATAATAAATGATTCTATCAGCAAGATATTGAGTGATTCAGGGACATCAAAAGAAGACACAAAGAAGACACAGAGACACTATACCAAAAGGAACCAGTCCACAGGAAACCATTCTATGACAAGAACTAATGGTACTGAAGGGAGTCATTCAAGCTTGACTGAAAACATTAGCCCAAACCAAGACTCCAGGAGGTAATGGAATACCAGTTGAAATGTTTGAACAAGCTGAGGAGGCATGGGAAGCACCCACTCATTTATGCTAGAAATTTGGAAAACAGCTGGTTGACCAACTGACTGGAAGAGATCAATATTTGTACCCATTCTTAAGAAAAGTGACTCATAGAATACCGAAATTATAGAACAGTATAATTGATATCTCACACAAGTAATATTTTGCTGAAGATCACACAACAACCACAGCAGTACTACATTGACAGAGAGCTGCCAGATTCAGAAAAGGAAATGGAATAAGGGATGCCATTGTTGATGTCAAATAGGTCTTGGCTCAAAGTAGGGTGAAACACAGAGATGGTTAATTGTGCTTTTTTTAAAAATATGTGGATCTTAATAAACTATACATAGCCTTGGGAAGTATGTTAATTCCAGAACACTATTTTGTGCTCATGTAAAACCTGTACATGAATCAAGAGAGAGAGTATGGAAACAAAACAAGAGACTATTTCTTGGTTTAAAATCTGGGTTGTATCCTATTCAATCTGTATGCTGCGAACATAATCAGATTGTCTGGATTATATGAAGAAGAAAGCAAAATCAGAATTGGAGGGAGGCTTAGTAACAACCTACAGTACAGAGATAACAATCTTGATTGCTGAAAGTGAGAAAGACATGGAGCACTTGCTAATGAAAATCAAGTATTATAATATTCAGGATGAATTACAACTCAAAGTAAAAGAGACCAAAATCCTTACAACTCAACCCAGAGGTAACGCCATGATGAATGGAGAAAAGATGGAAGGTGTCAAGGACTTTGGGTCCAAGTCAGTACTTGTGGAAGCAGCAGTCAGAAGATTAGGAGATGAATTGCACTGGGCACATCTGCTCTGCTGGCCCTCTCTAAAGGGTCAAGTACGTTGTGGACTGAGATGATGCTGGCCCCAAAGTACTTGCTTCAGATGGGTGTGGAAGTTCAATATTGAATAAGGAATTCAGAAGAAAATATGAGGCGTTTGAAATATGGTGTTGATGAAGAATATTAGAATGTCTTGGATTGCCAAAACAAAACAAAACACAACACAACCAAGTCTGCCTTGGAGAAAGTATGGTTGGGGTTTTCCTTGGAGGCAAGATTGGCAAAGCTTCATTTCGAGGACTTTGGACACATAATCAAGAAAGGCTTGTCCTTGGAGAAGAACACAATGCCTAGTAATGTGAAGGGCCAGAGTAAAAAAAGGAAGAAACTTATATGATGACTCGATGCGATAGCAACCAAATGGCCGTAGCCATGGGCTCAATCTTAAGAACAAATTTAAGATGGTGCAGGACACGGCGGTGTTTTGTTCTGTTGTACAAAGGATTGTTATGAGTCAAAACCTATGGAAAGGAGTCAAACCAAGACAGCAACGACATTTATTAATGAACTCAATTAGTATCCATTGGTACATGGGATTTGGTAAACTATGAAGTATTTACAATTTGGGCAACTCATCCTTGATAGCACTCAAGAAATCAAGGTTATAGCCAAGAATAGAAATCAAACTATTTTTAGCATGGCATCACTTTAAAAAATGGAACATTTTAATAAATAATACCAAATGAGAAGCATATGTGACCTACCAAGACCTAGTTGGTGTTTTATATTATGAATCCTTGAAATCTAGGATTTTATGAGTACATTTAATCTATGCTTCCTCTCCTGCATGATCTGCTTATCAGATCAGTATATCTAATGTGATTGGTAATCTCAGGAAACACCTGACTTCGAGTGTTAAAGGACTTGTGATCACATGAACTTGAGGGGTATGGAATGTGCAGCATGTACGCTCTTTGAATTTTATAAATTGAGAAAAAGATTGGAATTCATGGTGGGAGTTGACAAAAATATGTGAACCAACGTCACTGAAAAGGGTCACTAGTGGCAAAGTGGCTAAATGGTTGGCTGCTGACATGAAGGTCAGTTGTCTATCCTAATTCACTAGCTGTTCTACTTGAAAGGGGTGTGAAAATCCCTTTCTGTGAAGATTACACCCATAGAAACTTCATGGGGCATTAACTCTATCCCATGGGGTCCTTATGAGTCAACATCAACTGGGAAAGAATGCAGTTTAAAATTTCTTTTTAAAACTATACATATATTGGCTTGTGTGTTTTAAAAACTTAATTGAAAAGGCCTATTATCTTTTATTCCATTTTTCAAGAAGCTTCCTCATATAGCCCCAATGAAAATATAATTTAAGGTTGCATATGGTACCAAGTTCTGATATCATAATTTAGTCTGGATACTTTGGAAACTCTTCCTCTTTCAGAATGATGTTAGTAGCTATCGCAAAAGGTCTTCAGAGAATCCCCACTGTGTTCATAAGTGTCTTTGGAATCATCTGCTAATCAAAAGGTGAGTGTCTCCAAACCACCAACGATCCGTGAACTGAAAATGTGATCGTCTACTTCTGTAAAGATGGACAGCTTTGGAAGCTGTATGGGGCAGTTCTACTGAGTCACTATGAGTCTGAATCAACTTGAAGACAATGGATTTTGTTTCTTTAAATCATGGTGAGCATACACCAGGACATGATGAATATTAACAATTTCCATAGGTAGCACATAATATTAAATGCTCAGATACTTATTGTAAGAGTGGTGAATTGAGATGTTTCAGAAGAAAGGCTTGGTGATCTACTTCTGAAAGATCACAGTTGTTGAAAATCTATGGAGCACAGTTATAATCTGATATACATGGAATTTCCATGAGTTGGAATCAACTGCACAGCAACTGTCTTTTGTTTTGTTTTGATATGAAATGTGTTTTACTTGTGAGAGTGATGAAAACTCCAACATTGATGGTATCTTGATTTGATTTCCCCAAAGCAGACACTAAGACAGGAACTTGGGTGAAGTTCATTTATTGGGAATAGGGTGTTTCTGGGAAACATTACAGTAGATAAAAGAAAATCAAACCTAAAGAGAGATAAGATGATAAAGAGTATGTTAGGGTGATTATCACTGTGGACAGTTGGAGCAAAATTTTGTAGTAAACTCTGTCAAAAACCATATGGAATATATACCTTAGAATCATCACAAAAGACATATTCTGTAATGTGAGTAAAAATATTCAGCACAGCTTTATGAACAACTTTGAATTTTAAATATATGTATATATTTAAGAATATAAATTAATTTATAGTAATATTTTATTAAATGGTACATTGTAAAAGATAACACCTATGCATATTTCATAGTTTTTTTTAAAGAGTCCTAGACTTAGAATCAGAGGAACTTGGTTCAGTTTTTTTGTTTCTTTTTAAACCAGTGGTTCTTAACCTTCCTAATGCCGTGACTCTTTCATACAGTTCCTCGTATGAACCATACACCCCAACCATAAAATTATTTTCATTGCTACTTTGTAACTGTAATTTTGCAACTTTTATGAATCATGATGTAAATATCTGATATGCAGGCTGTATTTTTATTGTTATAAATTGATTATAATTAAAGCATAGTGATTAATCATAAAACAATATGTAATTATATATTGTGAAATATTCATTTCTAATTACAAATAAATGAAATTTTGTCTTGAAGCATGGTGTACCATGAGAGACTTTCTTAACATAACAACAGTAAACTACATTGCTACATTTTGCTGCAGAATGTGTCAAAAGCCAACGTCAGTGGGAAGATTGAGATAGCTTCTTTCTCACCAGATCAGAAATTCTTGAGGCAGTCTTTGCAAGAACACAACAAAGATCATCTTCCACAACAAGTCTACTTCTGTATTTAGACTTGATAACCAACAAGCTGGAAAACCCTGTTTCACAAAGATATGTTGTTGGAAATGGAAGACGGTGCCATACAGTCTCAGACAGAACAGGATATGACTGCAAGCACTTAATCCAGAATTTTGTAACTGGCATTGTAGAGAAGTCAGTTCTCATTGCATCACTGCTAATAAATTCAATGAACCCCTCTTGTGCTATCTCAGGAACATGGTCGACTTTGACTGTGAATGAGCTTCTGGCAAGTGAAAATGGGATGTCAGGTAGATTTGGAAAGTATAATGAAATTTCATCTACAAGTGTGTGCACATGTACTTTCATAGACATGATCATCATAATTATTTTGTCTGGTTCAATGTCATTTTCCTCAAAGGAAGCAGATAAGGTAGGAAAAATGTAAATTTTATTTATTTATTTATTTGCCAAAGCTGAAGTTTCATTTGGAATGACCAGGTCTTTTCAGACAAAGCAAGCAATGCTGTATTTGGTCCTTGCGATAATAAATGTAACTCATTCAAGATGGCAAAGATGTCAACCAAGGAAGTTCTTTTCTGCAGGTCACTTTTATCATTGAAAAGTGCTGTGAACTGTGGTCTTGATTTCTGATAAAAAGTGTTTTGAGTTCATCATGAAGCTCAAAAGCATATTTTAAAACTTTTCTTCTCAACAACGACCTCACTTCAGTGTGAAATAGTGGAGCATTATTTGGGTACATCCAACTCATTGCACAGTTGCGAAAAGAGTTGACTGTTTCTAGTGCTCACATTTACACAATAGCCAGAACTTAGGGTCCTTCTTCTTGTAACTCTTGTGGGAATGTCTTCATTGTCAATAGTTGCTGATGAATCACACAGTGAGTTCCGATAGCTTTTGGTGACTCTTTCAGCACCAAACCTTGAACTCCAGGTCAGCATCTCAGCAGAGCTGGAGTCCCATCTGTGCAAACACCACAAAACTTTCCCAAGAAATCTCATGTTCTTTTAGAAATGAACCAATTGCATCATGTGGAGTGGTTGTCATTTCAAGAAGTTTTCAAAAAAAAAGAGAAACTAATCTTAAAAATTGCCATCATTAATGTACCTTACACGACTTCTTGTAATCATTAATATACTTCACCTGATTTGTTGGCCTTTTGGCTAAGATCAAGAGTAATATACCTCACATAAAGCAGTAACCGTGCACAGTTTGCAAGGCCTGTAAACTCATCAAGCTGGATGCTAATTATTGGAAGTGGAGCAAATCTAATTTCCTGGATTACCTGATCCTGCATATTCAAAGCTAAATATTAGAAGTAATGTTTTCAGCTGCATTTGAATACCTTTATTATTTTCGGTTGAAATTGAGGGCTTTCTTTTAATGACTGAAATGAAAGGCAAGGAAATGGGAGGAGTGGATATTGTGACCATAACTGTAAAAGGCAGAAATACGAATGTAGAAGTAAAACTCTTTTATAGTTTTCTAAGTGACATTTAATAAGAGAGGTCTTTAGCAAAGGAAATAGATTAATGCCATCCAGTTCAAAATGTCTTTTGGACACAAGACTGTGAATGTTTTCTTTCAAGTTATTATTAAGTGCCATCCAGTTGGTTCCGACTCTTGGAGACCCTAGGTACGACATGCCCAGCCACGGGCCAGTCTCACAAGTGCCGCCAAGTTTGATCCTATTGTTGCTGGCATTTTGCCAATCCATCCTGTTGAAGGTCATCTCTTGTTGACCTACTTTGCCCAGTTTGATGTCCCTTTTCAGAGTCTGTCCTTTTCTGATGGCATGTCTAAAGTATGTGAGGTGAAATGTCACCATCCTTGCTTCTAAGGAGCATTCTGCCCACACTCCTTCTGAGCAAGATTTGCCTGTTCTCCTCCTAGTTCACAGTACCTTTAATACTCTTTACGCACACCTCCATGCAAATGTATCAATTCTTCCTCATTCATTGTCCTTCCATATTCATTGTCCAGCTCTCAACTGCATAGAAGCCAGTGGAAAATACCATGATTTAGATCATCCACCTGAGTCCTCAAATAGGTATTTCTGCCTGATTTTCCCCATAGAATATGCCATTTAACTTCTTGCCTACTGCTTCTGTGATCATTAAATTTGGATTCAAGTCAAATGAATCCCTGACAACTTCAGTTTTCTCTCTGTTCATCATGATGTTCCTATTATCCCAGCTGTGAACATTTTGGTTTTCATTACAGTTAATTTCAATTCTTACTGATGTTAGGTATCGTGAAGTCATTTACTTTTCAGCAAGCAAGTTTGTGTCATCTTCATCTTCAAGGTTATCCTGGAGTCTTCTTTCAATTCTGTTGCCATGTTTTTCTTGAGACAGTACAGAAATTCAGCTTATTTGCTTAACTTACAGTTTGGATAAGTATAGTAAAAAGATACAACCCGGAAACATGCCTTTTCAAAATTGCAAACCTACCTGATTTTAAACCATGAACTATTCTTTTGTTGGTTTGACCACATGCCTCTTGGTCTATGCATAGTGGATATTATATGAGCATACTTACATATTATGTGATTCCCATTCTCTCAGTGTTATCCATAGTTTTTTTTATAGTCCACACAATCAAATGCCTTTGTATAGTTAATAGAATAAAAAGAGACATCTTTCTAGTAGTCTCTGCTTTCAGTCAAGATCTCTGTGATGTCAGCAATGATTTCCCTTATTTCATGCCTTCCTTTAAATACACCTTCAACTTCTGGCAGTCTGTCCATGTACTGCTCAATAGAAAACACATTATTTTCAGCAAAAATTTAATCACATTTGCTATTAATGGTATTGTTTGATAATTTTTCCCTTCTGTTGGGTCACCTTTATTTGGAATGGGAAAAAAAATCTAGATTGAAAAAAAAATCTAGATTTCTTCTAGGTTGGTTGGCTGACAGTGAGCTTCCAAATTTTTTGACATAGGCTAATCAGTGCTTCCTGTGTTGCATAGTTTATTGAAAGACTTTATTTCTATTCCTGGAGTCTTGTGTTTTTCTAATGCCTCCACAGCAGCTTGTATTTCTTCCTTCCCTAAATTAAGAGATGCTGGGCATGATCTTCTTCGGCTTTCTAACTTCAGATTTGAGCTTCAAGAAAGAACAGTTGTTATTGTTCATGATGTTAATTAGGGAATACATGTCCACCTCAGAATATAGATAAGTTCAATTTGTGAAAACATAAAATCTCAGCAAGTTCTGTTGCAAATGTGATACAGAGACTCTGCTATGTTATTCCTCAATTGGGAAGTTTTATTTAATAATCACAATGGACACATTGCTCTTTTGTAGGCAACCACATTACTTTCTTTGCTTTGTTACCAGACATTGACACTATGTTGTTGAAGGATATAGAGGAGGCACAGCTTTAAAGAAAACAGAGTGTATATTTAACACATACATATTCAGGTGAGTTACCATGAAGATAGGAATTACTATAATGAGAGAGTACTTTAATGACCCTGAATGATCACTTTACTGCTATTTAACAGATATGTGTGTACACATATACAGGAGTCCTCATGCTGTCGTGTTGATGTGTTCGGCTGTGATTCACAATGTCCACAGTCTGAAACTACCAGTTGCTTTGAGAAAGAAAGACGTGACTTTCTCTCCTATAGAAAAGTAAAGTCCCAGAAAATCAGGGGCCCTTCTCCTCAGTCCCATGGGCCGGTGTGCTTTGACATCAACTGGAAGGCCTTGAATGAGTGATATCTTGTTTACATGATGGGTGCATTTAAGTTATAAAACAGGTTTTGTCACTTCAGTAAAATAATTTTATATTAAACTGATTACAGCTATGATGAAAGTACAGTAGGGAATGATGAGCTTAAAATTCAGTACAGAGTGGAAGAATTGGGAATGTGGTTTCAGAAATTAGATAGCAGGGCTGTAATCATTGCTATTATTTGAATTCTTGAGCTCCTTGATAGACAAGGAATCTTAGGTTCCTTAATGGAAATTATTTAATATTGTTCTTTAAATAATTGTCCATGTTTAATTTTTCTGTAAACACATTACAATATGTATGATATATATAGAAAGGAACTCCTAATTGCACACCAGAATAAGCACCACAATGACTGGAAAATAGTCTCTGGAGTTGGAGTGTTATCCTTTCCTTTGTTTTTTTTCCTAATATTTTTCAACTTTAAATTCACTAAGCTCTAATAACTAAAAATGAATATCTACTTCTGCTGTGTGAGACTGGTAGACGTTTTATTAAACCTCTGATATTAATTCTGATTACTAGTAAACAAGTGAAATTTTGTACACATACCTTTGGTAAAAGAATGTATTTACTCAAAGTACTCCAATAACCTTATTTGAGGAATACTTTTAAAATCTAAAAAAGAAAATGAAATGCTATAATCCCACCCTCTTAATATTTATGTAATATAGAATAATAGTCATAATGTGGTACTTTAAAAGAAAATATCTTTATTACCATAGTTAATTTATTACCAACTTTACATCTTTAATAAGAAACATCATCAATATGTCTAATATATATAGACTGTATCTAATCCAACTCTGGAAGGAATATAAATTTCTGACTAAAACTATTAGATCTTAACATGGGGCATCATTAACAATATCAAAATTTATCATTGCCACATACTTTTAAAACAAGGGTCACTGACTCTTATTATTTATTTTGTCTTTGAAATAAGATGCCCTGTTTTTTTAGGAAGTTACTCTGGTCTCTTTTTGTAAGTGTGTAATACAAGATAAAAAGCTAAATTAGCTTACGCATTATTCTGTGAGACTTTCAAAATTGAGACTGAGAATATCATAATAAAGCTAAACTTTGAATGTTCATGATTATGGTGAAGCAACTGCAGTCTCATTAGTTTCGCAGCACCAGGAATAAATCTTCCTCTGGATGATGATTTGAAGGAATCTCATTTTTTCTTAACCTCAGAAGAGGCCTATAATATGTTAGTAAACTTATATTCTATGGTGACACACTGCATTGCCATACATTAACCCAGAATACTTTAGTCTTGAAGGATTTATTGCATTCTGGTGTACTGATCTAAAAGCCAGCAAGAGGACACATGTGCTGGTGGTCGGAGCACTTTTGAAATATTCCATATGATAGTAGCTGGGAAAAATTTTCCTTATTTTAGAACACAAATCTGGCCCTCAAAGACACATTTTATTATTAAACTCACACGATTATTGACCCTTACCTGCATATATAATAACAATACCCCAGGTCCCTTTTCTAAGCTTACAGTGGTCCCACTTAGTTCCTTCTGAGTTGATCCTATGGCAGCCACTGGAGAGTTTGCTGTTTCACCTCTGCTTCCTCAAACCCTGCCGCTCATCTCTCCCTTTGCACTCATCTCGTCTTCTCACACTCCTCGCTTTTCATCCACTTCAGTCTGGAGGCAAAAACTTTAAGTCAACTAGAAGCCAAAATATAACAGACAACCGTTATTAGCAGTGCAATGAAGTATTAAAATATCACTCTTCTAGCCATAGTTTTCGTTACATCAAATGATCTTTGTTTTCTTTGATGGGTCTGGGTAAAAAAGTGAGGGGGGACTATATTAATTGGATGGTATGTTTCAGCTGTGAGTGATTGTTAACAATGTATATTGGCATGACCATCCTACTGGGTATAAAATAAGCCTCGTCAGGGTGACGGTGGATCTCACTAACAGTCAGAGGAGAACCAGCGGTGAATTGCATGTGTTGGATCCAGGAGGCAGCTTTGTCTTGAAGAAGCTGCAGATGAGTAGTAAGAGAACAAGGAGGCAAAGCATGAGACAGAGAGGCAGACTGTCCAGGCCACAGAACAAATAAAGCCAAGTACTTTAGGATAGGTGGTATGCTCATGCACAGGTTCCTTCTGGACACTTAATTGCCAGGTCTGAACTTTGGATTGAGGTTTATAGAGGAGTGGCATGCCTTTTGGTATTTATCAACCCCTCTAAAAGAGCCTTGTCTTACTGCTGGAGCAGGGCAGAAGATGGGCCAGAAGACTGAGGGCCAGAGAAAAATGTGCCAGTAGGCACTGCAGGCAAGAAACTCCTCAGTAAACAATTGTATCCTGAGCATGTCTCACCTGAATAGTAACCTGTTGACTTTCCTAATAAACCCCCTAATTGTGATCATCATCAGTGAGCTTTGTGCGCCAGATCTAATGAATTATTAAATTTAGGAGAAAAATACCATGAAGTAAAGGTAGAGTGCCTTGGGAGAGACACTACCATGTATCATAAAGAAGTATCTGCTTTGGGAGCCCAGCAATAACTACTGCTTACCAAGTTTCAATAATTTAATAATGTTCTCCTTTGTGTTATAAAGTCAATAGGTAAAAATCATAGGCAAAGCACCGACGATTATCAGCATATTCTCTGTAAAATGAAACCCCAGTATAATCAATTCTCGAAGTGATCTATCGTAAGTAGCTTCCGTGTCTGATGAGGGTGGTGCTCCTCACAGAGAATCACCATCCATTCCTTGCAACCTTATATTTTCAAATCTATTTTATCCCCTTTGTGTCCTGTTACTTTATTCCTATACATTCTCCCATTGTCCCTGAGCCATCGTTGTTTCATTCTTTTTACCATTTAATCCCTCCATGTCTTCCTATCCACGCTACAAACCGGCACACGTTTCTCTCTTCCGTGGATGCTGTCTCTCTCTCTATTTGTCCTTTATTTGGTTGTTGCACCTTTGTTTCAAATGCCAACTATACAGTAAAGAAATTTTTTCTCATCTACTGTTTAATCATAAAGGTATAAATAAAGAACACAAGACAAAGGCATAGTATATAATCCTACCTAGACCTTCAATAGTGCTTTGCAAGCTTTCTGTCAATTCTTGTTGGATTTTTAAAATTACTATTCCATATAAGAAGTCATCCTAATTTCATGTTCTCTAGTCCATTTCTAATTTAAAACTGGTAGTATAATTCCTGTTTTATGGAGAAAGATGAAGAGGTATGAAATCTTTCTTTCCATTACATTTCTGTTCCTTTATCTCCAAAAAATACTGATCTATTCTACTATCTTACCCCTTCATTGGTTCTATATTTTGAAACTGTGACATTTTTTAAAGGCCTAACATTGTAAGTGTTCAACATGTTCAGTTAATTTATTGATTAAAATATGTAAGGATATTTAATAGGTTTAATGAATTTGGGCCAGGTTGTATAAGAAAACAATGTAATCCTGCACCGAGTTTGAGAAACAGGGCAATATGACGTAGAGTTGCTGGAGGGAGAACCAATTCTTGATGATTAAGAGAACATTCTGGAGGGGACATTTGAAACGGACACCTGAAGGAACGAAAAAGTGTAGGATACTTTGAGAAAGGAATCTGTGCATTAACAATAGCAAGAACCAACTGACGAAGTAAAGTTGAGGACCTCACAAGCCATGATAGGGCTTGAGCCTTTCATTTCTAAGAGAAAAAAAATGAAACACTTGGGGGCAGGGGTTCTTACAGGTCTTGTAACAATTCATGCGTCAATTGTATCAAGCACATTTGTACATATGCTGCCATCATTATTTTCTAGACATTTTTTTCTATTGGTCCTTTGGTATCAGCTCCTTCACCACCACCAACCTTGTGGGTTCATGGTAAATTGTTATTTTTATCTTACACCAACAGCTGTCTCCTTTCCCCCATGGTTTCTGATGCCCATCCCCCTTCGGAAGTTGGTGTGTGTATTGATCATCATGATCAGTTCCCCCTTCTTCCCCTCTGCTCCCCACCCTCCCTCTTTCCTCCCATTATCACTACTCCCATTCCTTTCCTGGATTCCACCTGTTGTGAGCTCTTCTCTTATCTGTACCTGTGTACATGCTCCAGTCTAGGCTACAGTGAAAGGCAGCACTTGGGTCATGAGAGTGGGGGGTGAGGAAGCTTCAAGGAACTGGAGCAGTATTGTGTGTTTCATTTGATGGCCCAGTAACTTATTCCCTTAAGGTGTGTGGATATGTATAAAATTTTTTCACAAATTTGTCCTTTCTGTGCTCCATTGCATTCATATATGTGTTTGTATGTAAGCTAACAGGTAAAAATAACTTCTCAAAAGTATGCAATTTTTAGAGGCTACTTTAAGAGAACGTTGCCATACCACACATACAAAATCTCTGTCACTTCTCTAATGCTACCCAAACTTGAAGAGGAATAGAATGAAGAGAAAGAATTAAAGAGACAACTAAGTGGTTATAATATCCCAATTTTGTAGGTACCGCATACTACAGATGTTATAGTTAACATATGAAAATGTGAACACAAGGCTAAAAGTTATCTCTAGAGATCCATTGAGGAGGCCAATTCTCTTTAACTTCCTGATAAACATCCTGTGGTAGTTACATAATCTGGTGTCAACTTGCGGATGGGTGGAGTCTAGCTTGTAAATCATGTCTCAGTTTGATGACCCCAAATGTAGTTCCTAAGTAGATAAATAGCTCGCTGGAGGCAGGGTGTTTACATACTCTCTGTGAGATATTCCTGTTAAGAAGACACATGGAGACAGACAGATGGCACCCAGACTCACGTTGCTGGAAGAGCCACGTGGAGCCCTAAGCCAGTGCTAAGATGCCTCTACCTCCACTGGATCCACAAGGCTTTTAACCCACTGCTTTGTGATCTTCCTGTATTTGGCATCAATGTATGGATGCAAGAGTCTAAAGAGAAATTCATGGACTAGTATTGATATACAGGGTAATATCAGATTTTTTTAGTTGATGTGGAATTTATGGGCTCATGTAGGCATAGGGTGCAATTGGACTTAAGGATTAGTTCTGGACTGGGGTATTTTCTCAATATACAATTGTTCTTTTTATATACAACTTTCTCTTATACACATATGGGTCTCTATGAATTTGTTTCTCTTGTCTACCCAGATCACAGAGGTCTTTGAAGTAGTTAGGAGTTAAAGAAGGGTTCATGTCCCTTACCTTTAAGGCTGGAATAAACTCACCACTTAAATCAAAGGACAGCATTATCAAAGGACAAGGTGCATACAGTTAGGAGAAATGAAGTCAGGAGACCCAGGGACAAAGTGAGAAGCGTGGTGGGACCTGGACGGGACTGCAGTGGCTAATTTGGATCCGACTATGTGTGAAGTGTTAAATGTAGAAGCCATGATCCACCCTATCAACCTTCACCTACTTCACATGAAAAGCTTGTGCTATTTTTAAAGGAACTACTGAATAAAAGGAAGCGTGGTGAGTTAAGTAATCATTTGAGAAACCAGTCAATTTTATCTCCTACCACCTGATAAGAGAGAAGAAAATAATATATTGTGATTTGTCATAATGTTCCCATAATTTTCTATTTTCCATGTTATTGTATGTAAGTCCAATGAAAGAATAACAAAAAAGAGCAATTTATTCATGTTGATTGTATTAAATAGTCATCCATGCTCTTTTTCCATAAAGGATGGATCATTTGGCAATCTCCTTGTCGACATCAAACCTTTACACATGGCTCCAGGACTTGTCTTTGACTTGACACACATTAAATCTTTTGTTTCTTACTTCCTTGATTCCAGCTACAAGCTGACATGAGATGAAACTCTTATTTGGAATTTAATTAGTTCAATTAGCATGTCATTTTTCATTTGTGTTCTTTTTATTTTCTATGTGACTATGAGTTGAGCTGCAGGCTGCTTTGTCTACAGTTCAAGACCCCCAGCACGGCAGCAGGAGAAAGACTGGGCTCTCCACTGCCTGAGGCAGCTACAGGCTCGCAAGCCCACAGGTTGTCCCGACTCAGCATTGCCTCAAGGGCAGGGGGTTTGGAGTTTGGTTTGGGGATCTCATTAACATTGGGGATCTGAGAAACATTGGCCTATAAGCTCTTGGAAAAAAGATTATCATGGAAGCACTAGAAAAATTATAGCCAAAGTTAAATCAGTATGTCACAAATTTAAATCCAATGAACATTTTGTTATTTTCACTTTGTTGGTGACTTCATTACAGTGATATATTAGATATAGTAATGAAATAGACAAGCAAAAATGTTATTCCCATGAACTCTAAACTTTCATATTTCCCAGAAATTACAGCCACAAAGCAAGGAAAAAACTCAATTTATTTATATGAAAAATGGGATTCAATTAATTTATGACAAGCCTTCTGAGACTTTCACAAGATGGGGACAGGTGATAAAAAATAGATTTTTGAAATCTATGAGTCCCAATCATATTTCATTTGTTTATTATCTTGTGATTCATACATATACTACTGCCAAAAAGTGAGCCAAAGCCCACTTTTCATCTTACACAAAGAATTCCTTTATTTCAGTGGTGGTTTGTGAAACCTCATGGCCTATTCTTTGAATAATGACCCTTAAATTGATTGTCTATGTTAGCAGATTAGAGGAATGGATGTTTGGAGTTGAAAGCAACGAGTATAGATAAATAAACTGAGCTTTTTGCCCAGCAGAAGAATCGCTCTGAATTGTCAGCTTTTGTTCACCTTGACGATCACTCCGGATTTCAGAGACGGACGGCATATTCGTCTGCAGCCTGTGAGAGTCAGGGGAGTCCCTGTGTGCTGTGCCTGTGTTTCCAAACCCAGACAGAGAGGCCAGTTTGACCTCGAGCCATGTTTTTCTTGTTACAAAAGGAGAACAATAACATAAACAAGAGCTATGACAGAAAAATGCAACAGCCCTCAAAGCTTCTGCTCAAAACCGCTGTATGTCACATCAGCTTGCATTTCCCTGACCAAAGCAAGTCTCCTGCAGTGTCTCCTCCCTAGGGGAGGCAGGGAAAGGCACACGCCAATCAGTGGAAGCCTGTAAGTCTTTCTCAGGGAAGGGGAGAGGACATGAGGAGGGATGATGAATAAGGCATTCTATATCCTACCCTTTGTTGATAGCAAACCTCTCCCCACCTTTTCATGGAGCACACCCTCATCATTTTCTCAGGAACACACTCTAACAACTCCGAGTCCCTGTACCAGGTTGACTTCAAATCTGATTCCAGATCCTATTCTCTTATAATCTCCATCAAACTCTATGCCTTCACACGAGGAAGGAGTATACATTTTCATCACCAAAATTAGTAGGGTTCTATCTTGATGATATATTTTCTTCTGTTAGTCCACAGCACATATGTACCCAATAGCCTTCATCAACCTTGTTAGTGCATTCATTCTTCTTCTGTGTTTTCGTTGTCCAGCTTTTACATCAATCAGGCCATTGGAGAAGATAACTTGGGTGAAGTGCACCTTAGTTATCAAAATGCCGTCACTGTTTTAATAGTTAAAAGAAATTCTTTGCAGTATATAGGTTGTTTGAATTCTCAAACATAATTTCCTTGTCCCCCTCTCCATAATACTGCCCAAACTGATCTGACTTCTATCAGTCTGTGCGTGAATTCTAATGTTTGCCTGCAGTTGACAATTGCCTTGATTTTGATCCCTTGTTTATATAAATGAGGACACTTTCAAAATGTAAATCAAAGCAAAAAATAAGCCTACTAACCTTAGGTCTGTCCTGACACATCCCTCCTCTGCAGGACGGTTAGAACTGCCCCACCGTATTTCCAAGACTGTCATGGGAAAGAGCCTTGGTAGAATAATGGTTACATTAAAGTGACCCGACATTCCACTTTAGCAACGTCCTGTGGAGTTTAAAAACTAAATAAATATATTACAATACTATTTCTGCATTCTATAAATGTTTTTGTTGCTCAATATAGACCAAATTTTTAATCAAAACCCCCTCTCCCCCCCCCCCCCCACCGGTCAATGGTGTCCTGCTAAAAATCTGGTCCCTTTAGTTGGACTACAAATCAAAAGGTTAGCAGTTTGAAAACACTGGCCAGCTCCAATAATAGAAAGACCTTTCTATTCACACAAGGGAAACTTATAGAAACATCTACCCTGCTTTATAGCACGGTCACTATGAGTCAGCATGGACTCGAGGGTCAAGAGAGAGAATCTTAATGAATAGATTACCCCATTTTTCTCCCACAGGGTTGCTGCTGGGTTCAAATTTTGGGGTGGCAGCTGACTGCACACCAGGGCTCCTTTAAGATTTAGGGAGGTTGCTAGGAAGGGTGAAACCAGGACCTCAGGTGTAAGCCAGGAATATGCCTGACAAGTCTGAGGTATGACCATTTGACCTCTACTTATACCAGATGTGCTGCTTTGATTACTTCATCGAAATCAGCTCTGAATATGTTAATTCACTAAAACATGAAAAGGGAAAGTTAACTTACTGAAAGAAAACAGAGGTATTCACAGAATAAAGAAAAAGCCAAAGAACTAACGCTTGGAAACAGTGCAGGAAACAGACTCGAAGCAGCTCAGGAGCTGAGAGCAACAGAGTCTCAAAGCCAGTCTCTTGGAGAAAACAATGACTAGAGAAATCCACTGAGATTCTTTTCCTTGTTTTTCTATCCCTCTCACGTCCCTACATGACCTGGGGAATCTGGAGAATTTTAATGAGCAGTGTCATGAAAATACATGTACCTGCAGGAAGGTTCAATAGGGCACTCTTAAGAAGCTAAGGGCCTGCCTGGGACAGAGACACAGAAATGACCACAACAGGCAGTTCCTTAGCTTGGGGGTCAGAATGATCGGCATGCTTCATACTGAAATAATATTTTAATGTTATAATATTTCCAGATCTCAAAATTTCTAAATTTCTAATCTGTTAAAATAACATAAATAATACATACCATAATATACATAAGGGTAATAAGAAGCTTAAAAAATACACACATGCACACACACACACGCAAAGCTTCTCACATGGAGAAGTTTTTGTTAGCATTTGCAAGTGTTGAATCGGTTGCCAGGCACAACAACCCTGTGTACCTTAGCCCAAAATACCACCTGGTTCTGAGCTAGCTTCACCCTTCTTTGCACATGGTGAACTCTCCATCAGTTAAATTGCCCACATCTCATTCAGAAGATGGACGGGGGCTGAGACAGAGGGTGGAGGCCGGGAGTCCTGTGATCAGCAGATGAAGAATGCAGGTGAAAGGACATTGCCTGGTAGACTCAGGCCTTCTGTCACCTGACAGTCCAGAGTTTAGCTTTTCAGTGACGGCGACAAGCAAAGAGCTGTTGAAGGATACATTTTGAAAGATGTAGGAAATGAAATAAAAATATTTGGGAAAGGAAAAATCATGATTTTTTTTACATTAAGGATTGTGTTGTAAGAAATGTGATATTCATTGCCTTTATTTAATAAAGAATAGTTATAAGTAAAAACATAACACCTTATTTCTTGCAAAAAATTTTGTCTTAAACTGCTTTTTTTAAAAACATTTTCCCTTTTTTTCCACTTTTATCTGATAGTCAAATACAAACACAATAAAATCAATAAAATGCCAGGCAATTAAAAAATTGCCATGATGATGTATGAATATGTTTCTGCATTTCTAAACTTCTTTGTAAATGTGTATATGCATGGTGAGGCTTTTTATCTTATTTTTTGTAAGTCCAGTCAAAAAATCTTTTATGAGATACACTGTCTTTCCTGTTGGAGGTCATTTGGGTTCTGTTGGAAAAATTGTTCAAACAATGAGGATTTGGGCTGCCAATCACATATATTAAAAACAGTTTCTAAGTTTTTGAAATAAAATATTATGGTGAGAATAAATGAACTTTGAGTTGAGAAAACTTTTGGGAAGAAACTGTTTAAAAGACTTTTGAGAAAAATAAAATATCTACAATTGCTTTCACCTCTGTGAAATATTCACACTCGCTTTCATGGCATCCTGTGCTATGACTTCAAGCCTAATGGGGTTTCCATTTGTTTGAGTGACTAAACCCGAGTGCTGCACTCAAAACCACCGTGAGGCTGATTTATCACTGCTGCTCTAATCAGGGAGCTGTTTCTTCAGATAAACTCTGTTGCCTGAAATATCGTCCCTGCTGTGCCATTTAGTTTGATTGGAAAAGCAGTGATTTCCCCCTTCACTTTTTGTAGTAGTAAAATCCAAGAACTTTCATTTTGCCCTTCAACAAGCTCTTAAAATATATTCCAATAATTCAAAAGTTTGTAAACCTAAACCATATAACATCTTGTCCTTGCAGGATTATGATCAGACTTATGGATTGGAGAACAAACCACTCTCACAGGCAGGTATTTTTGTAGAAGGATATAATGAAATTGAATGTGACCTTTAAAGCATTGTTTTCCTAACAGCACCCAGGTATTCTATTGTATTTCTTTTTTTTCTATTGTATTTCTTAAAAGTATCATTTGATAAGTGCAACAGAGATAATGGTGAATTAAGATGAAGTACTAAGTGCAGATTTTCATATTTAGGTTATTATATAATCTTGATAGGGTATAATCAATTTAATCTTATAATGAGACCTTATATGTAATTAGAAGTACTATAACATATATTTCTCTCGTAACACAGGAGACTAGTTCATGTAAATTGAAACCACTTAGAAAGGCCAAGATGGCAGGGAGTTCATCATGAGAAGAAACATTGTTAGGTCCTGAGTGATAAACCTCACCTGTGTTTGAATGTTAAATGGGTGATTAAGTGCCGTTAAGACAGCACAAAGGTAATACGCTGGCAGGCAATACAGTCAGGTACTTCTGCAATGGTATGCCCTTTCTCAGTTCTGACTATGAAAAAAAAGATATTAAAATTTAAACTATGATAAGTTATGTATAGATAGATGATTTATCCAGCTAACCTGATTCTACAAGCTTCCAGAAGATAGCTTTTCATTTAATCTTTTGAATAATGTATTCCTCCTAAAATGCATATAGTTTGAAGTAATTGCATGAGTTCCAAGTAAAGAGGGGACTGTGGAGAATAGGAGTTGGATAAAACTGGGGATTATGTAGAAGTTCTTTCGGTAAAATTTTGTTTTATAATAAAATTTGGCTTGTGTGAGATTCACATTAGCATTGCCCTAAGAATTTGGCCTTCGTCCTCAGTTTCTGAGATACATATTCTCAGAATTGAAATGTGAGTGTCTTCCATAAGGATGTGCCACGAAGATCATGAGATGCCTCCGAAAGGGCAGAAAGATCTGCTGCGTGAAACCTTGTGATCACCTCCAATATCCACCAACTTCAGGGAAAGGAGCGGGGCCAGAGCAGGTGTTACATAATGAGACCCCAGCAAAAGCTCTGGAAAGGAATTCAAACTGTGCAGCATAAGACACCACTGTTGCAGGAAGGGCACAGAAGCCTGATATTTGGGACATCTCTTAGATGTCTTTGTATGTGCGGATCCTGATTTGTATTAGTTATAAAAGTGTAATCGTAGCCATAGTGTTTTGCATGAATCTCTAGATTTCTCTAGTGAATTATTGAACCCAGGGAGTTGCTGGTGCAGCAGCTCAGAAGTCAGGGTGCTGATACTTTACAGGGGCTCCAGAATTTGTCAGTCGAGCAGTGGGGTGGCAGTCCAGGCCCCTGAGACTGTGTCTGGTATCTGGAAAAAGCAGTAGGACAACACTGAATTTGTGGCTGGCAGGTCAGAAGTGAGGGGAGCCATAGGACTCCCAAGCTTACAGCTGGCATCAATGGTCTTGGCTTACTTGGCAGCCTGGGGCACTGTGTCCTTTAACTACAGGCATTTCGGGTCAGGAAGAAGTAGTACATGTTGAAACAGGTGTCAGAATTGAACAGAGAAGTGAAAGGTGAGGATTTTGATTTATATTCATGATTACCTTCACAGGTAGTACTTTCTTCAGAGATGGAAATACCAAGGCTTGAACTCTATCCAAAGGTTAAGTATAGGCTTGAAAGAATTTTTTTAGGAATCAAGGCTTTTATAAAGAGTTTCATGCTTTTTCTTTCTGTGTGCACTACTATTTTATGAATATATTTGCAGCACAGATAAATATATCACTCATTTCTTTTTATCGCTGAGCAATTGTTCATTGTAGGAACATACCACAATTTACCTATTCACTATTAAAGGGCATCTTAATTGTTTTCATGTGCAAGCTACCTTCTGAAATAAGTGAATCATTCTTCATAAATACTTAGATGCTACCAACTTATAATAATATTTCTGCAGGAGATGGAATAATTGTGAATTAATTTTAAAAACTGATATGTTCAGCTCATTTGTATTTTCTAAGACAAATATAGAACCTTTTAGAATAAGAAATTCGATACTTTCCAGATAGATATAAAGAAAATATTTCTATTTTAATGTTTGTGGAGTTCCTTTTGAAAAAGAGTTTATCACTATGATTCTGAACTTTTGTGAATAACCATTTTAGTAATTAAGATTCTGCATTGTACATTTCAGGGGAAAAATCTCTGGAATTTTCTATGCAAAATGAGTGAATTACCTTCTATCATCATGCCCTCAAAAACTCCTCCATCATATATTTTTACCAGAAAGATAAAGATCATTTAAGTAATTATGATATTTAACTAATAAGCAATTATATCCTCATGTGTAGATAAATAACATTATGAAAATGCAGTTTTTATTGTGAGAAACCAAAATAGTTAGTGCTGTACTGAATAGACAATTGGACAGAGCCGTCGGGCTCTAACACTTTTGTCTGTTAGTTCTTCCTTCATCTCTATCAGGTCCCATCATATGTATTTTATTATCCTCTCCATGTTCTAAATTGATGGCATATTTTAGACGTTTCTTTCTAGCTAGTCTGCACTTTGAAGATCTCCATGCTTCCATTTATGTCTTTCTTCTGGTAAACATCACTAATGGGGTTTAGGAGACTTGATTACAATTCTTTTTCATCACACAAAATGTGATGTTCCACATTACCTATTTTGCCTGAATTTCAATTTCCTCAGGTGTGAAAGTATTTCCTCATTAGAAATTATAAAAATTAAGTGAGATAAACCCGATAAGCAAGTGTCATGGTGACAAAAAAGCAGATGCTTAAGCAGTAGATAGTAATACACTAGCAACCACCGCATATTGGAGATGATTTCATTTCATAAAGACCTTGTAACTGCTCTCTGGAGTTCCCAAGGATGTAACTCTTCATGGAAGCCAACAGGGACTCTCTCTCACAGTGTCTCTGACGTTCCAATCATGTATCTTTCAGTTGAGCCAGAGGATCAAGGCTTCTTAGGCAAGTAGCAGGGCATTGGTGGAACCCTGGGGTAGCACTTGGCTGATAACTGAAGTGATGACAATTCAAACTGCCACCCCAGAAGTGTCATGGGAAAGAAGATGTGACAGAAAGATATAGTGAACTATTCCCCTGAGAAATATATTCTGGACAGCCCTCTGTGGACAGTTTTTTTTCCTGTTACTCTCGATGATTATTTGAGTTGACACAACTCAGAGGCACCTAAAGAAAACAATATTTAGTAAATAAAGCTGGTCAGTTTTCAAAATACATTCAAATTGAACAATATGAACAAATCCAAATTTAATAGCTTTCTGGCAAATAAGTAACAATTCACTTTTTGATTAGAGGTAAACATCAATATGAAACATATTGGAAATATCCATATCTGTAATTTCTCAAGAATATCATACTTTTGAAGAGCCTCAAGTGGAGCTTAAAAATATTGCTCAGAACTGTCAGAGCTAATAAACTTCTCTGGAAAAGTCTTTTCTAAAAATTTGGTTTATGCACCTAGAATTACAAGATCATTTTGTAACCCTTGTGGTGACGTATATTATGCCTCTGGCTGTTAACCCCAAGGTCAGCAGCCGGAACCACAAGGGAGAGAGGAGGCTTTCTGCTCCCTCAGGCTTGGACTCTCCCCTGCACACTTCTGTTCTCCCCTGTCACTGCGCTATGGGTTGGTGGGGTTGAGCTTGAGATTTTTTGCTCGTATGTAAAAAAATTATGTTATTTTTATTAATACCTTTTTTGGTAGTAGTAGTAGTAGTAGTAGTA
>PVJH01015397.1:0-53602 GCA_004026705.1 Nesogale talazaci
GATACACCCTTTGGAGGAAGCAGAATGCTGTCTGATTGCAGCCTCTGTGTTGCTCATTGCCTCATCATGCTGCTCATTCAATGCTCAGACGATATCAGTCACTGCAGAATATTCACGAGGTATTACATGGTTCTTGTAAATTTGCCTCCAGCGATCACATGTGGGCAGCAAGTTGTTGTTGGAGAGGAATCTTGCACTGTCCTCATTCTACTTTCATATTGTCATTAGGTGATATTTTTACTCTTACCAATATGACGACCGACTCACCATACTTTGCCGCTCACCTCATACAAAGGTATTCCTGAATCATGCTTTTCCATATAATTTGATCAGCTCAACTAGATCTTATACAGATTCCACATCATCTGTCATTGCTATAAGGTGTCGCCGAGTTAGTTCCAACTTATAATGACTTATAATCACAATAAAGGACTATACAGTCCTGCCCCCTATCAACGACCTGAGGCTGACAGATGTATCCCAAAGCCTCTTCTACATAAGACAGTACCAACAGAACTTTCTCACAGGCAATAAAGGGACACAACTTGGCTTTTAGAGTCCCAAAATGTTCTTCAATTATCTGGAATTCCATATAGTCTTTTTGATGTTCATGGAGGCATTTGCATACTCTGGTGGTTACCCTTCCTAGTGAAAGTATTGTAAGCAAACACTCTGATTTCTCCTTGGGATGTTATTCAAGAGGTTCTCATTGTTAACCTGATTCATAGTCTCTAACTAGTCCAGCTTGTGATGAGATTTCTTGAAAGGTTTCATTTAAAACAGAAAGCACACACTTTAAAATGTTTTACTCATCATTATCATCAGTAAATGCTAATCCCTAAATAGTTATCAGTGAGTGTTTTCAGCAGAGTTTTGCCTTTCCAAGAAGAAAACATCCCTTTTTACAGATGCAGAGACTGAGCCTGGGAAAGGTTTTTAGCTAATTCAGGATCCTATTGCTAAGTAGAAGTGAACGCAGGTTCAAGCGGAACTCTGATGGTATGGTGCTTTAAGCATGTGGCTGCTAACTGCAAGGTTGATTGTTTAAACACATCAGCCACACCATGGGAGGAAAATGAGGCTGTCTATTCCTGTAAATATTTATAGTTTCAGAAACCCTGAGGAGCAGTTATTCTTTATCCGACAGGATGGACTCAAATATGACTCCTAACTCAGTGCCTTAGTATTGTAGGTTTTTTTTTATATCCCAGGGTTAGGCATTAGAAAAAAAGACTTAGAAATATATAATTAATACTACTCTAAACCCCATCATGAGTATTTTACCTTTTAGAAGTATCTCTCTACTCATTTTCCTGCAGGTTTTCTTAGATTTGCTCATGATCTAGTTATTCATTCTAGTTCATTTCAAAATGGAATTTATTCATCACGATAACGCTCCATCTCACTGGTAGGTAAGCCTGGAACTTCAAAGTGCATGTGACCACAAACATATCCAAGGCAAATTGTATAGTCTTCCTAGAGACACAAATATATCCCAGGAAAATTGAATTGTCTTCCGAGGGATTTTTCTTCCTCCCTCAGAATATGGAAAATAAGAGCACTAATGGAAAGACAGCAGTTAATATAAGGGGTGTGTCCAACATGGGCTCCCTGGAAGCTGCAATGAAATATAAACTAGAAACATTTTCCATCTTGGGAAGGTCTGACATATGAGGTCACCTTCAGCAGCTCCTAAAAGATCACTCAATGTGGCAATTGGACATCAGTGAGAAATGGAAGATCATGCTCCTTTTTTATTTTTCCCCTGAAGTCAAATGCTCTCATCGTGCTCTGTTTACACTTCAATTTTCAGCACTCACCTGTGCCTTGAAATTGATGGCTGTCAACCCTGCCTTCTACCACTTTGTGAACTCCTGAGGACAGTAACTGGATCTTAACACACCTCTGCACTGTCCAGTGTCTGGTAGCCAACAATCCGTTAAGAAATAGGCCTTCCATAAATGCTTAAACAAGCTAGTAAACTTAAAGGTGCATGATTAAATGAGTAAACAGTCCTTTTGAAGTGAAACCCCCTCCCCATCTTAAATCATTATATTGGGGGCTCATATAACTCTTATCATGGTCTATATTTCTTTCTACTTGAGGCCTAGGTATCAGCTCCTCACTTTTCCCTTCCTCTCCCTACCTTCCTCCCTCATGAATCCTTGACGATTTACACCTTTTTTTTTTCATGTCTTGCACTCTCTGGTGTTTCCTCCCACCCCCTTGTCTGTTGTTCATCCACCTGGGAGGGGGTTATAAATAGGTCATTACGACTGGTTCTCCCTTTATCCCCCCACCTTCCCTTTCCCCTCCTGATATGGATGCTCTCAATATTGGTCCTGAGGGGTTTCTCTGTCCTATATTCTCTGTGCTTCCAGCTACTGTCTGTACCCATGAACATGCTCTGGTCTTGCCAGACTTATAAGGTAGAATTAGGGTCATGATCATGGAGGGGAAGGAAGCATTAAAGAACCAGAGGAAAGATGTATCAGTGCTACACTGCACTGCACCCTTACTGGTCCATCTTCTTTCAAAAACCCTTCTACAAGTGGATATCTAATTGCTTACAAATTGACTTTGGGTCTTCGCCCCACTCTCCCTCTCCCCATCATTCACATTATAATTTTTTGTTCTGGGTCTCTGATGCCTACAACCTGATCTCATCAACACCTCATGATCACACAGGCTGGTGTGATTCTTCCATTTGGGCTTTTAGCTAGATAGATGCTTTTTATCTTCAAGCTTTTAAGACCCCAGATGCTATATATTTTGGTAGTTGGGCACCATAAGCTTCCTTCCCCACATTTGCTTATGCACCTGCCTTGTCTTCAGTGATCATGTTGGGAAGATAATGTCCTTTAAAAAATAAATTTAAAATTAAAGTAACAAGCACTCCCCTACCCCTCAGTCACTCCCTGGGATAAAAAACCTGGTGATCACAGCCCTTAGAGTTCACAACTAAGGAAACCTGACAGGGGAGTTCTCCACTGCCACATAGGACTACCGAATGGAAATGAACTCAATATCAGGAACCATACTGAAAATTACCAAGTATAGTTTACTTGATGCTGCCTCAGTTTGTTCTCCCCTTCCACTGACATAAGTAGATGAATCCCATTTTATAAATATATTTCTGAAATTCAAGGTAGTGTTCAATGTCATATGGACATTTAGTGTCTGAGAGTGGCTTAGAAGTTAAGAGTGTGAGTTACTTACTTTGTGAGAGACAGTTTGACAAGAACATATTCCCCAAACAACTGAGGTACGAGTAGATGGAAATGATGCCCGGAGAGCAAACCAGTTGTCTTTTGTGCCTTCAAACATATGACACCCTCTGGAAAGTAGTATGGTAAGATATCTGACCTTATTTTGCTACATAAAGGAGAAGGAAAATCCAATCACACACCAACTCAAAGTCTATTGCCACAAGGCGAGGGTCAGACATGGCTACACCTTCCATCTTTCTTTACCCTCGTCTGACACAAACCCTTCCTTCAATGATGTCCTCAACCAGATTTCCTAGAGAAACAGAACCAGCATAACTCACATGTGTCATAGAATTGCTTATATCAAAGACCAATTGTATATTGAGAAAATATCCATATAAGTCCATCAAGTTCATAAGTCTGATATTAACCCTTATGTCTGATACTAGCCTATAAATTCTGCTTCAGACTTATGTAACACATGCAATGATGCCCAATGCAGGAAGATCCCAGGCTGGTGGGTGCAAAGCTTTGTGAGTCCCAGCTCTGGCACAGGTTTTCATGTGACTCCTCCAGCTTTCCAAGTGTGAATCTTCAACAGGAAGGTGAAGCAGGGGGGGAAATGTGTGTCCCACCTCCAGAAGAAAGAGAGAGTTCCCAGAATTCTCTTCAAGAGGAGGCCACACACACAAGGGGGCATCATCAGGCTATGACTTGTTTGACAGGCTAGACTCCATCCTTATACTCTATTTATCAAGTTGATATGAAATTATGTAACTACGTGTGTTAGTCTGAGTAAACTAGAGAAACATATTCACAGATACTCATATGCGTATAAAAAAGAACTTTATATTCAAGAGCAATTGAATATTGAGAAAACATTCCAGCTCAGTCCAGATCAATTCCATAAGTCTGATATTAGCCCATCTGTCTGATACTAATGAATAATTTTCTCTTCAGGCCCACGGAACACATGCAATCACACTGAGTACTGGGAGATCCTAGACCAACAGGTAGAAAGTCTTGTGGAGCCGGAGGTGATAGAGGCATCTTAATGCTGCCAGGGGTCTCCATATGACTCCTTCATAGGATTCTATGGTTGCTTCATATGTCTTGTCAGCAAGCATAACTCAGAGGTGGGAGCATGCATCCTGACTCCAGCAAGCTAGTTATCTCCTTAGCGCCTGCAAGTGAGTGCCTCCAAGTGTGACCTGTATGACAGGCTAAACTTCACCCTTTCACTCTTAATACTCTCAAATCGATAACAAGTTATTTTCAGGGTATACTCATGTATAAGCCGAGTTTTTCTGTACATTTTAAATGCAGTCTTTCAGGTAAACTTAGATGCCTTGGTCCTAGCTGGAAGTAAGGCTCATAGCATGGTTCCTACTTACTGTGCAGGGGCTGTGGTGCCAGTAGTACCTGCATCCTGAGCACTGAGTAGTTGGCATGCCTTCTCGCCAAGACACCTTGCTCCTCTTCAGTTCACACCAAGGGCCAACCTAACTGAAGTTCTCTAAGGATGATCAAACAACCAGAATACAACGTGGAGACCATTAAGATCAAAGTAGAACCCACCCTTGCCAAGCTTACTAAGCCCTTACTAGCCCTGCAAGATATCATGAAAGCCCTTGTCTGACCATGCAGACCAGCAAACAAATTTGTTCGCAGGCCAGCAAACAAATCAGCAGTAACAAAGAGTCCTAGTGATGACTACAAATAAGTTTTAAAGTAATGGAATGTCCTGCAAAGTTTTGAAGTCCCCTTGTACATCGATCACACATATTTTTTCCTGTTCAGTTATTTACAAGTTTAAACTTTATTAACAGCAGTTACAAGAAGCTATTTGCAAGCGTATGATTCCATGATACATGTAGTTTTTTCACCATCACCCCCACCCTCGACCCCAACTTTCTCTGTACTGACCCTAGTGGCCACTAATAATCTATTCCAAAAAAAAAGTGCCTCAGCTGATATTCAGGTTGGTTTTTACTCGATTATACACGGTAGCTAGCATAATGCTATACATGGCGCTATATATCTCTGCTGGGTTTGGGTCATTGTAACTGGTCCATAGAACTCACAAACAATAGTCACAATATAATGTTGCAATGAGTTGGAAATGACTTGATGACAATGAGTTTGATTTTGGTTTATTAGGGAAGTCAGCAGATTACCAGAAGTCAGGGTCACAAAAACATTGAGAATAAAGTCATTGATCCACTGGATCACCTCTTCTCAGACAATAACTTAGTCTTCAGTCTTTCAGTCATGTGGTCCTTCGGTTTCCCTCTCTGTTGGCCTTAAAGCCTCCCACAGCGATACCTTACAGTCGCATAACCTCTGCCGCTCCTCTGTTCTGTCTCCTGGTCACCTTAACTCAGACTCTGGTCTCAGAGTAGCATGACATGTGCTACAGCAACTCCAGGAAGGGACTTGCAGTGTACTCCTCTGTTGACTCTTCTTCTTTGATGGTCTTGATAAGTCTCTTTCTTCCTGCTTCTGAGATAGGTCTCTTATAGTCAGGAAAAGTTTAAGTAAAATGGATTTAATCTTCCTCTAATAGTGTTTTATACTCATTTGCAGAGTTCCAACCAATAATTTGGTGGGAGTTACAGAAATATAGAGAAAAGATCCAGTATAAGAAATAGAAGAGATGCTATCTCCCCATTCTTGTCAAAGGATTATTCTGGCTGTACTGCTTCCAAGAGAGCTTTGCTTGCTCTTTTAGTAGATGACAGTACTTTCAGTGTTCCTCACCAGCATCATAATTCAAATGCATCAAACCTTCTTCCACTTGGTGTAAAGAGGGTCAAAGAAAAAGAGAAACACCCCAATGGAGATGGATGGTTGCGGTGGTTGCAATAGTGGGTTTTCACTTAAGGACAGTTGTAAGGCAGGCACAGGGCCTGGCAGTGTTTCTTTATAGTGTTCATAAGTGCAATGAGTCAGAAAACTCAACAGTAACACCAACCTTACCTAGAAACAGATCTACTCTCACCAAGTCAAAAACAAATAATAGAAATCAGTCGTTGGCAAGGTTATTTGATTCACATTACTTCGTGAGTTACCACAAAGGACAAAAGAAAATGCAGAAATAAAAAACTGACCTATGCCCTCTTCCTTGACCCAGAATGATAGAATGTTCAGGTCCAGGGGGACTGTGTGGAATTCTAAACTAGAGTTGAGAGTTTATCAAAGTGCAAGGTGTGCAGTCACAGGAGGTCACCTGCCTTTGCAAGTATTTCTTTTATTTCTGTTTCTCTCTTTCACATTCTTTCTCTTTTTAGATATGCTTGTTACATGGTTCAGTCATTTCAAGTTTGCTGATGGCTTTGGGACCAAAATAGGCTATTCTGAATGACACAGTGAGAGCAACAACTAACTGGGACACAGAGCAGACAGTGAAATTCTGATGTTCCTCAGGGTCTGAATGTCACCTTCAATGTTCCTTTTTTTTGCCATCAGAGTTCAGCATATGAAGGCTTTTTCTTCTCCCGAAGCTTACATACAGTGCCTTTATGCGAGCTAACGCTTAACATTAAATCATTTCTCTGATTTGACTTGGACTCATGGTGATCATTTGGACTCCTGGGAGAGAACAAATTGCTACTTGGTCCTCTGCACTAATCATTGCTATGGTTGCATGTCTTTTGTGGCTATAACATAATTAGTCTACTTTATCAACACCAATATTCTGGAGTATCCATTCTTTCTTGTCTTCTTTTTCACCGACCAGTTTTTGCAAGTCCATGAAAGAACTGAAAAGACCATGGCTGCTTCAGTCAAGTGCACCATACTCATTAAAGTGACCTCTCTGTTCTACTGTTTATGTGTCTTTATAGTACATAGTGGACGAGGTTGAATGGAAGGGAAGCAAATGTGGAATAAGGGACATCATTACTGCTGTCAGATGGAACTTGGCTCAAAGCAGAGGATTTCAGAAAGATGTTCACTTGAGTTTCATTGACTCTCCAAAAGCAATCGATTGTTTTTCTGCATGGACCATAATTAACTCTGGGCAAACGTGACCACTTCATTGTGTTCATTCTGAAATTGTAACATGAATCAAGAAACAGCTGCATAAACAGAACAAGAAAATACTTCATGGCTTAAAATCGGGAACTGTGTGCCTTAGGGTTGAATTCTTTTCCCATGATTATTCAATCTGCATATTGAGTAAATCATCGGAGAAGCTAGGTCAGACAAAGAAGAATGTGAAATCAGGATGGGAAGAAGGTATAGTAACCACCTGCAGTGTGCAGATGATACAACCTTGCTTGTTGAAAGTGAGGAGGAATTAAAACTTTGCAAATTTAAGCACTTGCTAATGAAGATCAATTATTGCAGCCTTCAGTATGGATAGCAACTCAATGTGAGGAAGACCAAAATCCCCACAACCGAACCAATAACTAGCATCATGACAAATAGAGAAAATTTTGAAAATTTCAAAATTTTGTCTTATTTTTATTCACAGTCAACACTCATGGAAACATTGGTCAAAAATAAAAAGACTTATTGCATGAAGTAAATTTCTTCCATAAGACTTCTTTAGAGTATTGAAGAGTAAGGATGTTACTTTGAGGACTAAGGTATCCCTAATCCAAGTCATGATTCTTTCCATTGTATCCTATGTGTGTGAAAGGTGAACATTGAATAAAGAGGACCAGAGAAGAATTAGTGCATTTGAATTGTGTTGCTGGAGAAGAATGTTGAAAGTACCATGTACTGCTAATGGATAAACCAATCTGTATTGGAAAAAGTTAGGAGAAAATGCTCCTTAGAGGCAAAGATAATACCAATTCATCTTAGATCCTTTGGGCACATTGTCAGGAGAGACTAGTCCTTGCAAAAAGGAATTATGTTTAGTAAACTGGAGGGGAAGCAAAAAAAAGGAGAAGGCCCTCGAAGTGATGGATTAACACAGTGGCTGCATCATTGTGTTGAGGCATAGGAACCATAGTGAGGATAATGCAGGACTGTACCCTGTCTCATTCTGTTGTGAGTGTGGTCACAGTGAATTGGAGCCTACTAGGTGGTGCCTAAAAACAACAATAAGAACACACACATATATGAAATTTGGACATGGGATAAGGAAGACCCTGAAAAAATATAGGCATTTGAATTATGGTGTTTATGAAGGATATTGAAAGTATCATGGACTGCCAAAGAACAAATAAATCTGTCTTGGAAGATGTCTGATCCAACAGCACCTTAAATGCAAGGATGACAAGACTTCATCTGTTGTACTTTGGACATGCAGTCAGCAGAGACCATTTTCTGGAGAAGAACATCATGTTTGATAAAGAGACAGTGAAAAAGAGAAAGACCCTTGACAAGATGGATTGACACAGTGGCAGTGGCTATGATGATGAGTTCAAGCATATGAACGATTTACATATATACATGAAACAGAGATAAATGTGTATGGATTGCTATGGGTAAGAACCAATTCAATTCTACCTAGAAACAACAACGATTCAACAATCTCTCTCTCTCTGTCTCTGTCTCTCTCTCTCTCTCTCTCTCTCTCTCTCTCTATATATATATATATATATATATATATATATAAACACACACACATATATCATACACACTTGTATGGATAGATAGATAGATAGATAGATAGATAGATAGATAGACAGAGAGATGAATAGATAGACTGATGGATAGGTAACTGCTGGGATCAACAGGCTGAATGTTGGCTCAGATCCTAAGAACCAGGTGTCTTTGAGCCAGATGCAGTACATAGAAGCAAGCTTCCTCGGTGTCCTTATATAAGAAGTAAACCATCACCTTAATAGCCTCTTTTCCATTGCATGGAGGCCATGACCTGAACAAGGGGATTGCAGTCAAGTCTACCCTTCTTCTAACTGATCCCATGATAGCATTGGTTGCTTAGCGTTAGAATCATCATGGGAGTTTCTTAGACCTGAACTGTCAGATCACTGACAATTCTGACTCAGCTGAGTTGACACAAAACCTGTCATACATAGTATCTATCAATTTTCTTTGGAAGGGACCTATTTCCTATTGCTTTGTGCACATGATATCATGTGTTTAATACTTCATATTATCAAGATACTGCCTAGCACAAAACATGGTACTGATTTCCATAAAATCAATAGGGCTCTTTTAAATTCTGTGTTATCTTAGGGGAGAGTCCTAGTTTCTGCTTCATAAATCCTGGAAAGTACCTATAACTGGTAATTTTTATAGGTGGACACACAAACTGAACATGCCATCTTTTATTTGTCTCTTTTGTGTGGTTTGTCATATTTGGTAGGAGTTAATTATTGAACAAATAAATTTCATGAAAATAAAACTTATCAACTTGATTAGGTCATGATATTTAAAGCAAATAAAAAATGGAAATTCTCTCTGCCAACGAGATTTTAAAATCTTTGAAAATATTAATAATGGACCTGAATGCTCATAATTATTACAATAGTTCACATATTCAAGGAAAAACAAACATGATTGGAAATAAGCTACACATCAAATCCTGTTCTAGACATCCATATATGCACCTTTCAAAATAATCATGAACATTAGACATGGTAGGCATTATTTACTAACGCCGATTGAGGTTTTTTGTGGTTTGGTAGGTTCCAACTCATAATATACCTAGTGATTCTGTGTGCAACAGAAGGAAATACTTCTCTGCCCTGTGTCATCCTCACAAATTTTTTATTGCAGCTTCACAATTGTTATTATGTTAAAATAACTAACTTTTTCATTATATATATCATATGTAGCAACCAGGATATGTGTGTGTGTATTACTATGATTTAGGTCAAGCATACTTTAGACCTCACAGTGACCTTCTTGCTCTTCTAATGCTTAAAAAATTTTATGGTGCTTGAGAGTAAGCAGAGAGGTTAGCCTGCTTCTAGATGATGAATATATATATATATATATATATATATATATATATATATACACACACACACACACACACATATTTCAGGAGACAATAACTTAAAATAATGCATTTCACAAAAGTTAGTGAATAATAATAACAAATATTTATCATTAGCATGAATTAAAGGTATACCATGTATTTGACATGTGGTGATAATAGTTAAAGAAGTCGTTCCATTTGCTTTCATTGGAATGTGTTAGCGACACAGAGGGCATCCACAGTTGTGATGTGGGAAAGGAGACTGAAAATGTGGTTCTCCACAAATTTTAGAGAGCAGGAGGGAATTCTGTGGATGGGGCACTGACCTAGCTTTGTCTTACCTGGCCTGAATAAACTTTCTTCTATTCTCCTTTGTGACTCAGTTCTCAACAAGCAACAATCAGATGATCATCATGACTCCCACTGCTTGTTTTCTTCAGTAAAAGGCAGACTGGAGACATGCTTAGTGCCTAGCATCTGCTATGCCTTATATCGGGAAAGTTTTTTTTTTTTTTACCCACTCAATGTAAAGTCCCTTCTCCACTGGCTTTCCACACTGCCAGTGAGAAATACTTCATTGAAAGACTTTATGTGTGGGCAGCAGTTAGAAGGATGCAATTGAAATTAATCATCAATCTCTTCCATTGCCCATCTCTGTTTTCCCCACTTTCAGCTGCCACCTCAGCTAATCTAAGGTATTTGTCTGATGGTGTCTTTGACTATCATCCTGATTAGGTTCTACCCTTGTGAGGCAAACTTGCAGCAATGACTCCATCCCTGTTATCCCAAGGCATCAAATCATTAGCACATGTTCTTCACTCAGTGAGTTCCCCTAGACAACCTCCCAGGACCCACAGGGTAGTAATGTTCATATTTACCCAAGAAGATCAGGGTCATCAGCCTAATTACACTGACTCCTCCAGTTTATTTTTTGCTTACTTGTGTACCGGGAGTGACCAGCAAGCAGCCACAAGTGGAGTTGTTAGAATTCTTACTTCATATCTGGAAACACAGCAGCCCAACTCTGGAAAGTGTCTCCAGATATTACTTTTTTCCCCCTTAGATGCCCCCAAGTTGGTCATTCTGACTCCTAACAATCTCATATGCAATAGCACATGACACTGCTTGTCTTCACAATCATGCCTATGTTTAAGCTTATTATTGTAGCCACTGTGTCAACCATCGCATTAAGGGTCTTCCTCTTTTGGTGGACCCCATCCTTGATTAAGCATGGTGCCCTTCTCCAGGACTATTCCTTCCTGATAATATGTCCAAAGCATCTAAGGTAGACTCTTACCATCCTTGCTTCTATGGAACAATTTAGTTGCACTTCTATCAACATAGATTATTTTATTCTTTTTTCCATGATACTTTCAGTACTCTTCTTGATCACTGTACTTTATATGCATTAATTTTTTTCTGACCATCCTTATTTATATCCAAATTTAATGTGAACGTCAGGAAATTGAAAATATTATGGTTTGGGTCAAGCACACCTTAGACTCAAAATGACAATCTTGCTCTCCTAATGCTTTAAAGAAGTTGATGGTGCAGAGCGTAAGCAGAGAGATTGGCTGCTTCCAGGTGATAAGCTTATTGTCGGACTATTGCCTCCCATTTTAAATGTATCTATGGAATGCTTCTTAGAGGTAAGGTTGGTAAAGCTTTGTTTTACATACTATGCAGTTACATAATCTTCTGTCTACTTGAGGGTATTAAGAGTGAAGGTGAAGTGAAGTGAAGTGAAGTTTAACCTCCCAATCACAGCTTGATGACCTCTTTTGGAGGCACCACAGGAAAAAATAGCTTACTGGATCTTAGTCCTCAGGAGCTGAGGAGCCTTTTGGAGATGCTTCCACTGCCACTAGATCCACAAGACTCTCGACACACTGGCCAGCACTCTTCCTGCATTCAGCATCATTGCACATGCTGCATATGCCTCAAGAGGCATTCATGAGCTAATATGGTTTTATGGGGTAATATAAAATTTATGGATTTGATCTGGAGTGTTTTACTGCTGCATAATTTCTTCTTGATATAAAATTTTCTCTCACACATATGTGAATGTCTCTGAATTTGTTTCTCTAGTCAACCCAGACTAACACACATACTTTGGGCATATTTTAAGTCTAGAGAAGTGCCTGGAGAAGGATATCATGTTTAGCTAAGTGGAGAAACAGTGAAAATGGGGAAGATCCTCAAGGCTGTATTGACACCATGGTTTTAACAATGAGCTTAGGCATAGAAAACATTGTAAGGGTGGCACAGGACCATGCAGTGTTTTGTTTTGTTGTGCTTAGGATCTCTGTGGGTTACGACTGACTCAATGGCTGCTAATGACAACAACATGGTCACATTTTATTTTCTATAGAGATGAATGACCTCATGAAGGTGTAAAATTTAGGAGACAGACGTTTAGGTCCTGAGTCAACAGATGTCAATATAATAACAGAAAATAGTATTAAAGCTACTACTGCTTAGAATGAGCAGATGACTGTGTAATTCTACTTAAACCTTTCAATTTTGTTATCCTAGATCTTTTGTTATCCTTGCTCGGTCTCAACCTGCTCATGTGGGTGCTAGTAAATATTTACCAGCGAGCTCTTCAGAAAAGGAATAGCCATGAATTGTGGCATTTTGCCCATTTCCGTTTACCCATATTCTCATTTTGGTCAATTTCAAGCTACGCATTTTGAGTCACTAAAAGTCGAGTCAGCAACCAATGTCCACAACTGGCTCCTCAGCTTTGATATGAGCCATCTCCAGCACAGCACACTATGTGGCTTTGATGAAGGTAATTAATTTCCCCGGATTCCGATTCTACACCAACACCACTAGGGTTGAGAAAACACGTCTCTAGAAAGTTGGAGCAAATTGTTATAATTTTAAGTGTTAATATAAGAGTTGGGCAGAAGATGGATTAGGCACAGCAAAATCCCTTTGTTGGTAGCAAAATATTTGGTAAGATTTGTGGTTTCACAGCAAATAGAGTCAGCCGTAAATATTTTTGAATGAGTGTAGCATGACAAGAAGTGTACTATGATTAAATTTTTATTTTTAAACAGGAAAAATGAAATATGTTTCTGTTTCAGAAATCCGATTGCATTGCCAGCTTGTCGGAAGTTTGCTGAAGCAGTATTTTCAGTGGGTAGTGCACAAGAGTGTGGTGGACAGAGCAATAGGAAAAAAGCCAAGGAAATGCACATGCTACAAAGTTGAACACTGGGAGGTATGAGCAGAGGACACGGAGCTCACATTGGTAGATTTTATAGTATCGCACCCCGTGTCTAAAGTTTAAATTAGTCAAGAGAGTATCCACAGGAACTAAGATAAGTCTACTGAAATGCTTAAATGACTCAGTAATAATAAAATAATCTATAATCAAATATTATTGGTCACCTATCTTTAACCCACTCCTCATATTTCTTGCTAATAGAATTCCTTTCTTCAGAGCTTCAGTCAGTTAAGTATTTCAGAGAGTAAGGCAGAACCTTTGAAAGAATGATTAGGGAGGGAGGACTGGGATGAAAGTGAATTTTGTTTAGTGTAATGGATTATATCATATCTCCCAAATTAAATGCTGAAATCTTAACCCCTAAGACTGATACTGAATGTAAAGGAAACACAAATCCTCTTAACTGGCACAATAGGAGCGATAGACAACATCATGATACACAAATAGATTTAAATTGTCAAGGATTTGGAAGCAGCTGTCAAAAGATTAAATAAGGTATTGAATTAGGTAAATCTGCCGCACACGACCTCTTTAAAGTGTTCGAAAGCAAGGATGTTGCTTTGAGGACTAAAGTACCTATGATCCAAGCCTTGGTATTTCCAATGGTCTCATAAGCATGTTACAGTTGAAGATTGAATAAGAAGACCGAAGAAAAGTCAACGCATTTGAACTATGGTGCTGGTGAAGAAGACTGAACGTAGAATGGACTGCCAAAAAGCAAACCTATCTGTCTCAGAAGAAGTAGAACCAGATGCTCCAGAGAGGAAAGGATGGCAAGACTTTGCATCCTGCATTTTGCACACATTATAAAAAGAGACCAGTCCCTGGAGAATGATGTTCTGCTTGACAAAGTGAAGGGGCAGCTAGAAAGAGGAAGCCTCTAAAAGGGACAGATTGACAAAGGGCTTAAACATGAGGATAGGTGGGAGGCTGGCTCCTAATGGTGTGGCATCTTGTTTAGAATCAATTCAATTTCAGGAAACTGCAACAACACCCCGCATGATTATGTAAACCAATTTGGGGGTGGACTTCTTGGATATGTGAATGAGGCAATACTAGCTTAGCTTGATTCTTAAATATAATCAATGCTGGATGTCATCCTCGAGGATCTAAATACAGAAATAAGCAAACCCAGGTTGGAAAGACAGATGCCATCTAAGGAATGCCTGGACTACAGAAATGGAAACAAAGCAAACAAAAGGACTTCCCCTAAAATGATTGCCCTCTATTTAGACTTCTGGCTTCTTGGGGTAGACTACATGCACTTTCAGTAAAGCCACTCACCTGTGTTCCATCTGTTAAAGCAGCATGAAGAAGCTGAAACAATTCAGTAGGTCAATCTGGTTAAGTCCACTTTCATTGATATGCATACATTTGAGACTGGTCATTAACAATGGCCAAAGCAATGTGAGGAACATTTGTTGATGAGATTTTGGATATTTTGTTTGTTTGTTATATCCTTTAGAAGGAACCAAGGGAAACTCACATTTTTTCTGTATGCTCTGAAAGATGTTTCTTACAAATATTGTTTGGAACTGTGGCAGGGATCCTGGGGAAATGAGTGGTTCTGTGATATCAATACTAGGCATTGCAGGTGATAGAGTTGAAGAAAATGGATCCTTGACAATGTCAGAGTCACTAACTGACCTACTTCAGATCTTTTCTATTCTGTGAGTTACACGTGTTATTTTCCCCTTTCTCCTTTCCTCTTTTGACCCGTCCTTTTATGGAGGGCACTCTCGTGTGTGTCTGTATGTGTGTGTGTGTGTGTGTGTGTGTGTGTTGGTGATGGGGCGTGGGGGTAAGGCACATCTGGCTCTCTGATCTTCTTCAGACACATCCTATGAAGCTGTCTTTGGATTCTCCCTAAAGTGTCAACCTATCTATCTTTCCACAAATATTCCAGGAGTCTAGTGTCCCGGACGCTTTTCTGAGTTTGACTTTTGATGGCAGCAAGGTGATCCTCTCATGGCTCTCAAGAAGCTTGCATTTGAATAATATGAATCCATAGATTCAAGACACTCTGTGAATCCCAAGTAAAAGACACATGAGAACACAACACTAGGAATCATGATCATATAATTGTTCAGGACCGGCTATGAAGACAAGACCATCAGAACAGACAGCTAAAAAAACAAACCCATGAAACATAAAGGAACATACTTCTCATTGAACATGGTACCCGTGAGAAGGCAGTGGAGCCCCTTCTTTAAAGCAGAGTTCCTGTGTTGCTGAATGCTCACAGGAGTTCTGTAAAGTGGACATGCCGCAACTTAGATGTTGTGTCAACACCGTAGTTAAGCATTGGAGGAACCCACCTCTGGTTGTTTTTGTTGCTGTCACTGTTGCTGCTGCTGTTGGAATTTCTGGCAAAGCCCAGGGAAAAGGGGCCTGAAAGTGGTCACTCAGTGCTGGTGAAGGTGGAAACAAAGCAAGAGGAAATGAGAGGGGAGAGAGTGGTGTGTGTCCAGCCCAATCCCTGTTCCTCTAACGTGAGGAGTAGATGCATCTCCTTCCTGCCTCAGTTTCCACAGGTCCCACAGCCAGTGCCATGACCTCTCCCTCTTTTGCCTGTATCCCACTCCTGATTTTGTGCTGCAATATCTGGGGGTGGGGGTGGGGAGGTGTCTTTAAAACCACTGGGTGAAAAGAATAAATGAGAGGAGAAATGCTTTAATTTTTAAAAAGTCAACTTAGAGGACCCTGGACAGACTTTCATGTGGTCAGACATTGCCAAATCAGATATTAAACCATCCATACCCCCCCCAAAAAAAAGACATTTCTACTGCTAATTCTGCACTAAATCAAAGTTTGTAAGATATGACAAGTCAATAATAATTTATAATTTATCCAGGGTTCAGGAAGAGTGGGAAATGGGGAGGGAGGTGGAAAATGAGCGGATACCAGGGGGTCAAGTAGAAAGCAAGTGTTTTGAGAATGATGAGGCAAACAAATGTACCAAAATGCTTGACACGTTGGATAGATGTGTAGATTGTGTACGAGCCCCCAATAAAATGATTTTTTTAAAGTGTCTTTCAGAAGAAGAGGGGAAATAAAGAGCATTTCACACCCGCATGACTAAAATAAGTCCTTACTAACTGATGTGCCCCATAGGACATATTAAAAGAAGGCTTTGTTTTGTGCTGCTTTCTGGAAGAAGGAACGGATTATGGATAGAAATCTGGGTCTACACAAAATAGATCAAAACACTGGAATGTCCTCAGTGAACACCTAGGAATGTGTCCTTATGGCTTACATATTTTCTGAAGTTATAATCTCAGAAAGTCTCGGGGGCAAGGTCTACCCAGTTCTTTCTGGCTGCTGTGAGTCAGTCTTGATGTGATTGCTACGGAGTTTGAACTTTGACTTTTGTATATCTTCTAGAAAATTCAAGGAAAGATAATACGTTCAAGTTTATTCTTTGAGCCAGCATTGCATTGCTAAGATATTCAAACTCATAAATTGCACATATACCAAAATAAAATTAAACCAAAAAACGTAAAAGTAAGTGAAATTACATTATGATGAAGAATTTATATGTTAAAATCAAAACTAATATTTGTAAGTCAAATTCAACAATAATAGATGAGAATAGTACATATTGACTAAGGAGAGGTTTTCTTTTCTGAGGAATACTAATTAATCATTGAAAATCAATCAATATAATTTGTCATATGAGAAAACTTAAAATAGAAAATCTATAGAATCACGTCAATTGTTTCAGAAAGGTATTTGAAATATACAGTTGCCATCCTTTGCACAAATTTCTAGCAATTGGAAAATAAAGGGAAATAGCTTTAATCTTGATGATAGCCACCTACAAAATAAATAAATAAAACCTACAGGTAGTATTGTACATAAAAGTAGAAATCTGAATATTTCCCCCTAAAATTGAAACAATGTGAAAGTACACACATCACAACTCCTAGGTACTAGTTAATATGACAAAATAATAGCATTTAAATTGGAGAGAAAGAAGTACTTTTTCAGGTTGTTTTTTGTTCTAATATTTATGAGAAAAATAATAATAAAAGTTGCATATATATATTTAGCAAGGATGTGGAACAAACATTCAATACAAAAATAATTGCCTATATATCTTCATACAAGCCAAGTACAATCATACATTATTTTTAAATACCATATACATTAGCATATAAATATGAAATAGATGTATGTCTGGGAAAATGTTGTGAAAGATGTGTGCCCTAAATACAAGAAATTTTACTGAAAGAAATAAGATTTCAATAAAGTAACAGATATACCAATTTTATATATAAAACAATGCCATGTAATTATAGTGGCAATGTTTCAAAATCAATCACTGAATTTAGGGTAACTCAAACCAAAATCTCAAGAGACCTTTAAAAAATAAATTGACAAGCTAGTTCTAAAAATGATATGGAAGTGCAAAGAATCTAAAATAGTCAAAAAATTTGTGGGAGGAGAACAATGTTGGAAGACAAAAAAAAATCTTGTTTAAGAACTTATACAAAAATACATTTATGGGGCTCAAGCAATTTGGAAGACAGCTTCTACCAGCCCAACTGAGAAGAAGAGATCCATACTTGTAACTGTTCAGAAGAAAGATAATATAGCAGAATGCTGCAATTAGGGAAAATATTATTCATGTCATATGTAAGTAAAATTAAAGATTTTTTTCATGATTGCAGCAGCATATTGATGGGGAATGACCAGAAATTCAAGTTGTATTTAGAAGAGGATTGAAGCAAGGCATATCATTCATTTAGTCAGATGGACCTCTGCTGAAAGCATAACATAGAATATACAAGCTTACCTGTGCTTCATTACTACTTAAAGACAATCCAAGGTCTTTAAGGACGTGGAGGTCACAATCAATTGTGGCTAACAGGTCATAGATTGGGAACGCTGGAGAAGCTCAGTGTGCTCCCACTGAGAAGGCAAGAGAGTAAGTTGTTCGAGAGAATCAGTGGATACTGCCTACTTTAAAATCAGGGTAGTATCATTTCACTACATTTGATCAACGTGTATCTTGAACAGTAATCTTAGAAACTGAATGCTCTGAAGACAAGTGAAGAAAATTGTAGCATTTTTTTTCTGATGAAGGTCATTGAAAACAGCCTTCAGGATTGATTACATCTCAGCATAAAGAATTTGAAACCTAATCTTCACAGTGACTGGAACAGTGGGTTCAAGCACAGTCACAGCTGTGAGGGTGGCGCAGCAGCATTGGGGGGTCTCCTCTTATTGTAAATCGGGTTGTTGGGAGTCGAAAATGCATTGACAGCACCTATTAACAACAACTGCAATATTCAACATGAAAATGTCAATGTCAATCAACTCTATATGTGAAATGTGTGGTAGGTGTACTTGACATCATAAAACATTTTTAAAAAAATTCATAGACCATATTTTAAAGAATCTTCATAACTGGACCAATAAACATTATCGTGCTAAATGGAGAAGGAATGTACATTATCATGAATTTAATTTTACTTCGATTCCCAATCAACACTCAGGGAAGCAGTCATCAAGAAATCATATGCTGTATTGTACTGGGCAAATCGACTGCAGAAGGCCTCTTTAAAGTGTTAGAAAACAAAGATGTCACTTGGAGGCTGCATGTGTGCCCACGCCCAGTCATGTTTTCCTCAATTGCCTCGTGTACATGTGACAGCTGGACAAGAGATGAGGAAGCCAAGAAATTATTGATGCTTTTAGATTATGGTGCGGGTGTAAAGAATACTAAATATACCATGGACTTCAGGAAGAAGAAAAACACCAGTGTTGGACGAAGTATCATCAGCACGCTCCTTAGCAAGGAGGGTGGCAAGACTCTGTCTCACGTATTTTGGACAGCTTATGAACAGGGACCGCTCTCTGAAAAAGAGCATCGTGCTCGAGGCTGTACGTGAGTGAGAAAGAGGAAGACACTCAAGAGATGGTGGACAGCATGGCTGCAACCAGGAACTCGGCATCCCAGGCTGTGTTCCATTCTCCTTGGCACGGGAGTCGCACGAGTTCTACGCAACAAGACACCTAATCGTAATAACGGCAAATGCTTACGTGCATCCTGGTGGTGAGCTGCCTTCAAATCAGCTCTAACTCTCTGTGACTTCATCTATAAAACTCAAAACTCACTGCCAGGCTGTTGCTGCTGGCGCAGCCCTATAGGAGGACAGAGTAGAACCGCCCCTGTGAGTTTTCAAGACTGCAATTCTTTACTGAAGGGAACGCCTCACCTTTTCCCCGTGGAAGGTCTGTGGACCTTCCGAACTGTGAACCTTTCAGACAGCAACCCACTGAGTAACCACTGCAGCACGAGACACACTGATATCACATCATTAAATGTCGCACCGTCCTGCACTGTCTTCATTATCATTGGTCAGTTATACCCATTACTTTGGCTATTAGGTGAGTTAATCTCATGTAGGCTTCTCTGCACTGTCACAGATCCTCTACTGTCTCAAAATTGATGTTCCATTCTAGTGACAGAATATCACTTCCAAAGAGCTATCTGAATGCGTTCTTTCCAATTTTGACTTGTTTGTTCATCTGGGCAAGCACATTAGATGGAATCGTCTTGGCCCACACCACAATTCGAATGCATCAACCCTTTCCAGGCTTTTCTTTTTCATTCTAGCTTTAGTATATGCAGACTTTCCCAAAATATCATGATTTAGGTCAGGGAAACCTTCACCATTGCAGTGGCAGCCTTGTATTAAAGAACTTTACAGGGGCTGCTTGCCCAGAGTTTCCAAATGGAATATGTCATTTTAATTCTTCATGTTTCAGTGGCCTTTGAATTTTGATCCAGTTTTTTGTTGTTTTTAAGTGACGTTGAGTCTGTTCATGGTAACACTGTATACAGCAGAATGAAACACTGCTTGGTCCTGCGCCACCCTTACAATTGTTTTTTATCTTAGAACCCATCATTACAGCCACTGAGTCAATCCCTCTTGACAGGGCCCTTTCTCTTTTCCTCTGTCCCCTACTTTACCAAGCATGATGTCCTTTTCCAGGGGCTGGGTGCTTCTGACAACGTGTCCAAATTATGTTAGATGAAGTTTAGCTATCCTTGCCTCAAAGGAGCATTCTGCCTAGGTTGATCCAATTAGAATGAAAAAAAATTCAATTTCAATTTCTTTTTCATATATTATGATGCTGTTTATCTTTCCAGTTGGAAGGGTTTTCATTCCTTTACATTAAAACACAATGCATGCTAAAAAAGTCTTTGACCTTAATCAGTGAGTCTTTCAAATTGTATTCTTTTTTTTTTTTTGAGAAGCAAGGTTGTATCATATGTAGAAGCAGGATGTTAATGGGTTTTCTTTCAACTTGGATGTATTTTTTTAAATTAAGTTTATTGGAGACTCATGCAACTCTTATCATGGTCAACACATATATCTATTGTGTGCAAACCACATTTGTACATTGGTTGCCATCATCATTCTCAAAACATCCTCCTTCTACTTAGGCCCTTGATATCAGCTCCTAATATCCCCCCCTTCCCCAGCACTCCTCCCTAATGAACCCTTGATGATTTATAAATTATCATTATTTTGTCATATTGTACGTACCCTGTTTGATGTATCCCTTCACTCACTTCCTTGTCTGTACTCCAGGGAGGAGGTTATATGTAGATCCCTGCAATTGGTTCCCCCCTTCTACCACACCTTCTCTCCACACTCACAATATCACCACTCTCATCACTGGTCCTGAAGGGATTATCTGTCCTGAATTCCTCATGTTTCCAGTTCCTATCTGTACCAGTGTACACCCTCTGGTCTATCTGGATTGGTAAGGTAGAACTGGGATGATAGTGGGGAGGAGGGGAGCATTTGAGAACTCAAGGAAAGTTGCATATTTCATTGTTGCTACACTGTACCTTGCCTGGCTCATCTCCTTCCTGTGACCCTTCTCTAAAGGGATGTTATTTCACCTACCAATGGGCTTTGGTTCCCCAATCTGTACTCCCCCTCATTTATAATGATATAATTTTCAGTTCTTTAATACCTGATACATGATTCCTTTATCTTCAGCCATCCTATCAGGAAGGTGAGCATCATAGAATGTCAATTTAATAGAACAAAAGTGTTCTTACATTGAGGAATACCTGAATAGAGATCCAATGTCCATGTGTTGTCTTAATACTAACCTTATAAGTATATGTATGTAGCTCTACTTCCCCAATGTCATATATAAATATGTTTACCTATGTGCATTCCTGTATTTAGACCTCTATAAATGCCCTCTACCCCGAGTTATTTCCTCTATTTCCTTTTACTTTCCTCTCGTCCCACTATCATAGTCAGCCTTGGGTTTCAGTGATTTCTCTGTTATATTACTATTAATCACTCCCTATCCAGCCTCTCAAAACCATCTTGTCACTGATTTTTAATCACTTCTTGTTCTGTTATCATTGGTTGGTTAACACCACTTCCTTCTCCTCACCTCTGCATCTTCCATGTCCCCCCCCAGAACCATCAATCCCATTGTTTTCTCCTCGAGACTGTTCACCCAGCCTATCTTATCTAGATAGACTTGCAGAGATAATAATATGTACAAAAAAACCCCAAGGCATTGTTAGATGAAATGACCAAAGAAAACAAAATGATGACAACAACAGCAACAACAAAAAACCCAATATCCAGAAAAATATATAAGTAAATAAATAATAAAAATAATAAAATAAAAACCTGCAAATAGTTCAAAGTCTGTTCATTGACTTCCAGGAGTGTGCCCTGGTTGATTCCCCTAAGTGTATCCTTGGAACCCCCTTGGTATCTCCTAACCCTACTCTGCTCCACCTGCTGCTCTGCTGCACACCCTTAGTGTTTTGCTTTAGTGTTGTGGGGTCAAAGAGGGTACAATCCAACCCTGCTTCTCCATTGTTATCCCTGTAGGGTCTTGAATTAGTGAGGGATGCTGTGTTTTAATAGTGTGGCCAACCATGTGGTCCTCTCTGTGCATTGGCTGTTCTGAGTGGGGAGATCATCCTCAAGGTCAGGATGCAAGGATGCATTCCACGCTCTCTTCCTCCTCTTCATTTGTTCTCCTCTGCTCTGATTAGGCAGTCCCACTCCCCTAGCTGAAACTTCAGTGCTGCCCTCCAAAGCAAATTCCCCTAGGGGGAGGGGGAGAGTCTGCTGTCCATATGGTTGGGATTAGACGTGGGTCCTCAGACCCCTCCATTTTCTCCCTGCTTCATGTCCTCACTCTGCATTCCTGAATCACCGGGTTTAAGTTTGGCCCTCCTTCTCTGTGGAGATATAAACAATATGCTGTGCTTGGGTGGGTTAGTACCCCATCCCCTCTCTACACATCACCATCCCCTCTCCCCATTCAGTTGGCTACCAAATGTAGCCCTGTATTTGGTCGGTCCCCTGTCATACTACCTGGACCTCCCCGCAGGAATTTCTGTATTCAGAAGCTTTTTCCCTGTCTCTTCTGCATTTTTAAGCTTACCTCAGCAGCCTCATGTTGTACATGTCCTTTTGTGCTTGACTTACTTCCCTCTGCATGATTTCCTCCAGTCCTGCCGATGTGGTCATGTGCTTCATGTGTTCATCACTGCTTTTTAGCGATGCATGCTACTCCATTGTATGTATGTGCCACAGCTTTTTAATCCATCCATTAGTCGACGGAAGTTTGGTTTGTTTCCAACTGCTTGCAATTGTAAACTGTGCTGTGATGAATAGTGGAGCACAGATGTCTGGTCGTGGTTTGTTTCTTGCCTCTTCTGGGTATATGCCCAATAGGGGGGATTACAGCGTCTTATGGTAGCTCAATTTCCATCAATTTTTAGAAATTGACAAATTGATTTCCATAGAGGTTGTACATATCTACAGGGTCACCAGCAGTGAATAAGAGTCCTGTCTCCCCACAGCCCCTCCAACACTTGTTGCTTTCTGATTTTTTTTAATTGGGCTATCTTTGAGGGTGTTACTTTCTTGGCGAATTATTTTGAAATGCACAGGTGTTTGATATTCAGTATATCCCACTTGTCAATTTGTGCCTCCTCTGTGTTTGTGTCCTTCTCTATTTCCGATAGCCTATGTAATCCCTGTGCCAAAGTTTTCAGGTTGGTCCCAATTTCCTCAATGATGGCCCTAGTAGTTTGGGGTTTTACTTCAAGGTCTGTGATCCACATTGAGTTTATTTTTGTGCCTGGAGTGAAGTAAGGGTATTGTTTCATTTTTCTATAGTTTGATACCTATTTTTTTCCCACACTACTTGTTGAAGAGGGCATCTGCTTCCCATTTGATATTTTGGGGGCCCTTATCAATGATCAGTTGTCTGTATGCTGGTAATTTCATTTCTAGGTTTTCAGTTCTTTTCCATTGGTCTGAATATCTGTCGTTATGTCAATACCATGCTGTTTGAGGATGTGGTGCTTTTTATGTAGTCTAGGTTCTTGGAGTCATCTCAACATCTATTCCCAGAAAATGTTGAATATAAGCATGTAAAAATGTTCTTCAATTTATAGCTTTTCAGACACTTAAAAATGTACTCAATTTGTTCCATTCTAAAATGTAAAATATATGAATATAAAATTTCTCAAAAAATATGGAATAAGCTTTTAGATAATCAAATTAGGCAAAATTTACTAGCTACAGGGACAAAAGTACAAATTAATAAAATTGAGCAGTTAGTAAATCAATTAGTAAATCTAACTCCACACTACCAACCAACTCTTGTGCCACTGAGTCCATTTTGACTATGAGATACCCCATATAGGATAGAGTAGAACTGCATTTTCAAGGCTGTAATCTGGAAGTATTATGGACTGCTGGAAAAACACAGATATAGTCAGGAGTATAACAACACAAACCAAAATTAAAAGAAAGAAAATATTATAACAGAAGCAATGTTGAAGAAGAAATGGGAATGACACATGTAATTAAAAGAGGATGTTCAAAATTATTATTCTTTCCCAAAGCAAGTGATTCATTGCTGTTGATTCAAATATGGCTTGTATTGACCTGGTAAGAACAATCTGTAGAACTATGCCTTTGGATGTGTAAGGCTGAAAATATTTGAAGAGGCAGAATGTTGTTATTGTTTCCCCTTTGAGCACCCTTTGGTTTCAAAACGCTAACCATCTGGTCGGTGTCCCATGACACCCTCCCCCTCTCACAATGTGCAACCCACTATGACACCAGGGATATAATGTATTGTTTTTCACTTACTCATTCACTCACTCACTCGCTCACTCACTGTCATTAAGTCCATGACAGAGAATGCACATTAATGACAATACATGGTACCATGAAATACCTATCAAAATTTCTAAATTTCAAAGACTAATGATAGTAAGTGCTGACCAAGATATGAAGCAACTAGATCTCTCAAATGCTATCGGTGGAAATAGACGAGGATACAACCACTTTCAAAATAAGTCAGGAGTTCCTTAAAACTATAAACGAATGCCATCATTTGAACCAGCTAATTCACTACCAGGTCTAGTCCAAAGAGATAGACTGTGTATCCACAAAAACACTTGTATGAAAGCTCGCAGTAAATTCATTTGGAACCAGCCAAAATTGATTCAACCCAGTGTGATATGGTCATACAATGGAATATTGTTTAAAAATAAAAAAGGATGGACCAGTGATATTGTACGACTGACAAACCATTGATATGTGCACTCTACAACACGGATAGGTCCATGGACAGTTACATCTTAAAACAATTTTGTATGAAAAGGTTAAAAAAAAGAATGTGTGTAAAATTCTAGAAAATGTCACAAAAAACGAGTAATTTCCAAAGGATAAGACAAGAAATGAAAGTAGAAAAGGTTGGAGGAAAAATCACACAGACCAGGAGACTTTGGAATGATGAATATCTTATTATTTTGATTATGGTTATGACTTTCTAAATGTGTGCATATGTCAGAACTTATCAAATTGTACATTTTAAATATGTGCAATTAATGGTAGGTCAATTATACCTCAATCAGCAACCAAGAAAGAGTGGTGTGAAGGATAATAATAAACAGAAGCCAGATGACATCCAGCCTTATGAAATGCAGTAAGTAATTTGGGTTTTATCTGAAGTATAACAAAGAGAGTTTGGTCAGCTGTTATAAGCTCCTTCTGGATCGTGCAACCAAAGGTTCTGCTACTAATTGAAGCATTGGTTATTCAAGCCTACTCAGATGTAGCTTGGAAGAAAAGCCAGGAGATTTGCTTCTGAAAGGCTGCAGACCTGAAACCATTTCTACTCTGAGACACTCAGGTTGTCATAAGTTGGAATCAGTTCAAGCACAGCTGCTTTGGTTTGGGTTTGGTTGATGCCATTGAAGAATACAAGTGAAACTATTTTTTTCTACCTCCCAAATGTATTATCGCTGGCGTTATCTCATTTTGCCTTTCTAACATAAATTTACTCATTCATTTACTAAGGGCGTACCATGTCCCCAACATCCTCCTTAGAGATGCGAAGTAGGGTTTCCATGTGAATATGGCTGCAAAACTCATTTGTGCCCAACAATCCAGGACTTGCTATCCTCATGGGAAGGAAATGATCCAGAATTGAGAGACTATCGATTCTTATATAGTATATCAAGATGTAGACATGCTCTCTGTCACTGAAAGGAGTAAATGAAGTATTTCCAAATCCCAGTAGGGAAGGGTGGAACCATACTGTGATTGGAGGAGGTGGGTTGTAAAGCAGGAAAACTGTATATGGACGTATTGTGAGGATGGCAGAGGACCAGACAATTGCTTGTTCTCTTGAACATAGGATGGCTATGAGTCAAAATTGATTTGATGGCACCTAACAAAAACAACATTGGAAAGTATTGCTACCACAGTTTCAACCCATATATACATGGGATGACTTCAAGCAGAAAGTGTTTAAGCAGTTCACTAAGGTCAGTGGATAGCTACAGACAAGTTCTCCCCATAATATACATGTTTAATCTGACCAGAGTGTCTTCAAAGAAGGTAAAATCAACACAGTGACTTCTGAGGTGATCTCCTGGCCTGGTTAAGTTAAAGGCAGAAGGGTCAACTCAGAGTTTTTTGGGGGATTATCAAGGGATAATGTCAATGGATTTTTCTCAATATGAACTGGTTGATCATAGAGGCTTGCTATGAAGAAGTTTTAGTAAGTGGGAAAGTGTGCTGATGAGTAAAAACCCAGGGAAGTTGTGTGAAGAAACATTTTTTCTAACAGGACAATGCATCTGCTCATTGCACAAGGGTAGCAAGAGCTGTCCTTGTAAATCTCATTGGGGAATCTCAGTCCATTCAAACTACAACCCTGATCTTGCCCTTCTGGTCTACTGTAAGTTACCAATGGACAAAGAACATTTATATGAAATCCAATTTCTGTCTCGCACTGATACCCTATGGTATAAATGTAGCAGTAAGGGATTCTTCAGGAAAAGTTGGAGAGATGATAACATCACCTTCAGAAGTCTAGGGACCTAAATGGAAGAATGGGAACAATCATATATTGATGACTTTAAGAAAGACGTCTATGATTGTGTAACAGTATTTTCTGATTTACCCTTACAGAACAGAGGGTTTCTTTTCCCCTGGGTTTTAAGGTGGACAGTTGGAAAGGAAAGAAGGAATGTCACTTAGTAACAGAAACCAATATAAATTAAGTCACAGAATGCAATGGGGTAAACACCTATATTTGAGAAAGAAATGTCATCGATTCTTTTAGAACAGACACACAGTGGATGAGGGAAACCATGTGAAAGATACAGGTTGGAAATTTCATTCAGCCAAATGATGAGAGGTGCAGTCAAGTCATTCTGCTCTCCTAAGGACTCTGTGTACAACGGAACCATACACGGCCCAAGCCTGCGCCATCCTCTCAGTTGTTCTTAGGCCTGAGACCATTGTTGTAGCCACTGTGCTGCTCTGTCTCATTGAAGGCCTTCTTCTGTTTCTCCGCCCTGCTACTTTAGCAACCATGATGTCTTTCTACAGGGACGGATCTCTCCTACCTACCTGTCCAGAATACTTGACAGGAAGTTTCATCCTCCTTGCTTTCAAGGGGCATTCTGGCTGTTCTTCTTGCAGGATAGGCTTATTTGTTCCTTTGGGAGACCGTCAGATAATTCAATTTAATCAAAGCACAAGTTGAATGAAGTGTGCTTATTGGGTGGATATTTAATTAGGTCTTCATGAACATCATGGCTAGAAGCCTGAATGAAGCCATGTTTTCTGGAATCTCATTCTTGTCACAGGAATCATGGTTGGATATGTAGAGACTGTGTCCTCAAAGAACAAAAAAAAATCATCTAATCCAAGCTCCTAGTGATACAGATGATGCATAACTGAATAAAGTAAATTGATATGCCCAAAGTGAGTTGGTAACAGAGATGCCGCTAACCCCAAGTGTAAATGCCCCCATCCAGTTGCCTTTGTCTCTACCCTTTTGTTGTCAAACACTCCCTTGCCTTAACTTTGCTGAGCCTCTAGAATCATTTAATAACAAGGAGTTAAAGATAGGAACATGTGATGGAGGTGAGATTATCACAGCAAACAACACTTTGTGGGAAACAGATTGATGCCTGCGCTTGTGGGCAGAAATCTAAAAGTAGCCCGAGTGGATTGCTGGATTGGAAACCTCTTAATAGAAATGACAATTTCAGGTTGGAAACTGAACTCATCACGTTGTGTGCCTGAAGACTGACGGGGTCTTGAACGAACGAGTGGACTTGCAATCATGATACAAAGACACAGGGGCCAGTTCTTTTCATGCAGCTGCATCAGTTGCTGGTAGGATGAGAGAGGTCAGTAAATCTGACCCAGTTTATTTATTGGTTTTTGAGGCTTCATTCAGTCAGGGAATATCGTGAAAAACTTGTCATGTATTGTGGTGAGACCAAGGATAGCTCCCTCGAAGGAGGGACTTAAGAGTAAATAAATGTTCCTTTTGCCTGCCAGAAATCCTCTCTCCATTTTTTCAGTCCCTTTTGTAATTTTTCTTGCTTCGTCCAACTCCCATTGTGTGTGGTTTCGGTGGAGCCGGCAGTCACAGGGAGTATCTCAGTAGCCCAAACAGCAAGCATGGTACTCCTTACCAAAAGAAGGTCCCTGGCAGCACAGTCAGAGATGCCTGGAATTAAAAATCTCACATTCTGCTTCTGAAGAGTCACAACCATGTGTACTCTCTGGAGTAGACTTCCACTCTGCAACACGGGGCTGTTGTCAGGGGCTGTTGAGTCAACTCCAACACAACTGAGCAGAAAGAAACAATCTTCTGCACAACCTCACAGGGGTTCTTATGTTTGAAGCCAGTCCTCAGAGAGGCTGGGCCAGATTCAAGACACGTTTATTATGTCTGGTGAGGTGCATCCCTGGATGTGGCCATGCCTGAGGCCAGTGCTACTACAGTGCTTCCTACACACATAAGCCAGTATTTTAGTTGAGTGTCTGGGGTCAAACATATAGGAAGTCATACTGACCTCCTCTGAGTTCTCTATTATCAAGAGGCATGGGACAACCATGCCTTCCAGCTCCCTCCTTCTGTCCCTGCTCTGATACCAGTCATTCATCCCACAACACTCTACTTCTATGCTAGTTTGGATTCTTGGTGCAGCCAACACTGTTTACTCTGTCCCCTTAACTTCAGTGACTACCTGGGGTATGGCACTTGATTTTTATGTCAACTTCAATATGTACGAATGTGTAAAAATAGGTGCAACCTGCCCCATTAGGTCACACCTTGATGTGTTCCTTAGGTCATGACCTCGAGGCTATTGTCTTCTACTGAAGAAGAAGCTGAGATCCTCCCTCCCTCTCTGCCTACTTGCCTTCTTGTTTGTTGGCACTCTGCCTATGTCCAGGCATGGCCCTCTGTAAAGTCTGTAAGGCATTTGTCAACCCTTGTCATGCTTTTTATTATTTTTATCAACATTAGAGCCACTAGACTCAGTACCTGACAGCTTGTGTTCTTTCCTCATCTCCCTTTACCTTTCTGCGATATCAGCCTGAAGCTACGTGGGGAACTGGCTGCTATCTGACTTATGGGTTTAAGTTGGACAGGGCCGGGATGCTTGCTTCATATAAGCTTTCTTCATGATATCAAACCCTTTCTTACACATATATGAATGTTACTAGATGGTTTTTCTAGACAAGCCATCCTAACACGTAACGTGAGCATGAATCGACTATGTGGTCAAGGAGAAGTCTTTGTGAGGAATATGTACCTGGGGCAGTGAAATGAAATGATCTCTCTTCTGTTAGTTCACAAATGTATCAAATCCCAGAGTCTCAAGTGGAGTCTGTTTAGAAAGAGCCTCTTTGGATTATAGACAATTAAAGCCAGTCATCAGAGAGGAGAAGCTGAGCCAGATCCAAAACACATTTATTTTGCCTGCCAAGGTGCATCCCTGGCTGTGGCCATGCCTGAGGCCAGTGCTACTACAGGGCTATCTACTCACATGAATCAGTATTTTAGTTTGAGTGTCTGGGGCCAACCAGGTAGGGAGCCATACTGACCCTTTCTGAGTTCTCTATTATCAAGAGACATAGGTCAGCCTTCCAGCTCCCACCTTCTGTCCCTGCTCTGACACCACAACTCTCTCTTTCTATGCAGTTTTGGGTCATTATTGCAGTAGTCACAAAGAATTCACCAATGATACTCACAACCATGGTGGTTAATGAGGGAAGTTAATATGTATTCCCAGCTAGTTAATAGTAAAAAGTAAGGGTACAGTCATGGCTCTACAGCAACCCCTCTCCTCTGGCAACAATCATGTCTCTCCCTGGCCATCAGATCCTCAGCTAAGTGGTCCCTTTGATCTCTACCTCAAAGTCTCATACACTCAGTGCTGCTCCTCCGTCTCTATCTCCTAGTCTCCACATCACAGTTACTGGGACATCTGATCCAGAAGTTTCAGCCACTTCCGACAGAGATCTTGGACATGCTCTGCCTGGTACTGCTGTCTTTGCTCCTGCTACAAAAATAGCTCATCCTTACAGTCAGGGAGATGGTAGCTAAAATTGAGCAATCCCCCTCTATTAGTGTTTCACACACTCTCTCTGCATAACTCCACCCAAGTATTTGGTAGGAGTTAAAGAGCCTTGAGTAGAAGAACCATTACATTTCACTCCATCACAGTACCTAAGCCAATTTTCTGCATTCTGCTTCTCACAAAGAAAGTATTCCTAGAAATACAAGGACACAGACGATGTTCAGTGAGTCCTGCTATATGCGAAGTCTGTGCTGGCATAGGAAGAGAGACTGGGGAGAGCTAAGTACCATGCTCCTACCATTGAGCAGGAGGTCAGAGCTAATTTGGGGAATGGGGTCCTGATGTGCAATGACAATAATACAGAACAACAAGAGACAAATTTCTGTGCCTGGAAAGACAGAGCCCTCCCAGAGCTGAAGGGCATGGCTTGGCAGTTGAAAAGGATTATTTCTCTGAAGTAACAATTAGGAACAAAAGATTTCCAGTTAGAACAGTCAGGTTGCAGTATAGCAACAATGCAACATACAACTTCCCTCTAGTTCTTAAATCCTTCCCGCCTTCGCCCTGTGCCCCCATCATCATCACAAAAACCACCACCACTATCACTACACATTCACACACACACACACACACACACTATCATGATCCCAATTCTACTTTACAAATCCAGCTGGATCTGAGGATGGACACTGGTACATATAGAAAATGAAAACACAGGGAATCCAGGACAGATGAAACACTCAGGACCAGTGGTGACAGTGGCAATACTGGAGGGTGGAGGAAAGGATCTACATATAGCCTCCTCCATGGGGGATAGACAACAGAAAAGTGGATGAAAGGAGATGTTGGACAGTGTCAGACATTACAAAAAAAGTAATCTATAAATTATCAAGGCTTAATAAGGGAGGGATGTGGGGAGGGAGGGTAAAAATGATGAGCTGATACCAAGGGCTCAAATAGAAAGGAAATGTTTTGAGAATGATAATGGCAGCAAATGTACAAATGACACAATGGATGGATGTATAAATATGGATTGTGATAAGAGTTGCATGAACCCCCAATAAAATAATTTTTAAATGAAAAAGAGGTATATCTATAAAAAATGGGTATTTAAAGGCTCATGAAATGACTAAAGTGCTCATGACCCAACCCATGGCATTTTCAAATGCCTCCTTCACAAAAATTGGACCCATGTAGAATTGCTACATTCAAATTGTGGTGCTAACCAACTATGTAGCTGATACAATGACTGCTAGAAGAATGAATGAAGTCATATTCGGAGAAATCCAACCAGAATGTTACTTAGAATTGAAGACAGATTTCAGCTCATTTACTTTGGAACAGCTAAGCAGGAAAGAGAACTCTAGAAGAAGACAGCATGTTTGGGAGAGTTATAAGGCCAGCAAAGATGGGGAAAATTGTCTATAAGATGAATGAATACAATAGTCAAATCAATGTATTGAAGGGTGGCACAGGACTGGGTAATATTTCACTCTGTTAGGGATGAGGTATTTATGTTGTTACCATGGTTAGGACAATAAAATGCACAATAAAATGAAACACTGCTCAGTCCTGCGCCATCTTCACAACTCTTTCTCCATTGGGGCCCCTTGTCGCAGCCATGGTGTCAATACATCTTTTTTAGCACCTTCCTTTTCTATGCTGCCCCTTTACGTCAACAAGCAGGATGTGCTTCTCTGGGGACTATTCCCTCCTGACAACATATCCAAAGTAGGTAAGGAGAAGTCTCACTGTCCTTGCTAAGGAGCATTCTGGCTATCTTTCTTCCAAGAAAGGTTTGCTTATCCTTTTGAGAATCCATGGTATTTTTCAATATTCTTCATCAGAAGCACAACTCAAATGCCTCAATTATTTCTTGACCTTCTTATTTGATGTTCAGCTTTTGCAAGCACTTCCAGCAATTGGGAATATCATGGTTGGACCAAGGGGCACCATACTCCTCAAAGTAAGACCTTCACTTTCTAATCCTCTAAATAGGTCTTGTGCACCAGGTACTTATAATCCAGAAGCAACTCACCAGCATCTAACAACAAAGTAGTCAGGAATATCTGGAGACCTCAGTAAAGATTTCTATTCTTAAGGTAGAGTCATCAGTATTCAGAAGATAGATGCAGATAGGCACCAAATCTTCGGGTGCTTTAATAGAAAAAAGCCTAGCAGTAACTGAGTTGTATCACATTTTATGTAGTGGAAGAATGGTGTGCCATTCAATTAAGGGAGATTTTCTCTATTACACATTAGGCTGTTAACCACAGGGCAACAGTTTGAACCCATCAGCTGCTCTATAGAAGCAAGATAAGACTTCCTACTCTTGTAAAGATTTACAGTCTTGAAAACACATAGATGCACTTCTGTCTTGCCCTATACAATAAATTTCCCATAATGGTAACTGAATGGTTGACTACAGCATCCCCCCCCCCAAAAAAAAAACAAACTAGTGTCAAAGCAGGCTCCAAAGTTACACTCAACCCTTGAAGAACAAAGTATCTTTGACATCACACCCCAACAAAGGCACCTGCTGATCCAACAGACAACTGGGTTTTCCACTTCCATAAGCAGCTATAGTATCAGAAACTCACAGGGGGTTGATTTGACGCAGCACTGACTTTATGACAATGAGCATGACAATGAGTTCTAACTAAAGATTGAAGCTGAGTCTTGAAGCTCTTTCCAGGCTCTCTTCAATGTTTTCCAAAGAAACATTTCCCTTGTACATTTCCTCCCGACAGGCCCCGCGGTGAAAAGAACATCATGCTAAATTGAAGGCCAACAACAGGAGATAGGCTCTCAATAAAGATTAATTGATACAGTGGCTGAAGCAATGGACTCGAGCTTAAGGACAATTTTAAACCAAGCTCAGGCCCAGGTGATGTTTCATTTTATTGTATGTAGGGTCACTAAGAATCAGAACTGACCCCATGGCACCTCACATTCACGTCTATTCTTGCTATCTTGTCTTCTTAAAGTCTTTGGGATTTTCCCATGAAACCTTCTACTTCTACTTCTACTATAGAAATTTATGAGATTTGCACTACAGAAGAGCTAAGACAGTTTATCTCTGAACCCCTGATTCTTGCCTCTAAGTAGATGTGCATTTAATGCTTACAGAACAGAATTATTGGCTACATGCTTTTCCCCCCTCTTACTGAGAAAACCCAGAGTGAAACTGCACACTTTCCATTTCCTCAAAGCCTTGATGAGTTCTTTTGTCGTTAATTATCCAGAAATCAGACTTGGGCTTAATATTTTAAGAAGCTGAATTTTAGTGTGAAATGAAGTGTAAATATTTATGTCCAAAAGCAATATATCTGCCATTAATCGGCGCTCTATCATCTGAGTGTCAGAGTGTCTAAATGTTGGGTTCCCTAATTACATTCCCATGCCTGCCTCTGTAGGTACAGTGTATTTCCACATCTCTTGTTAACGGTTTTGTAAGTACAAAGGTTCAGGAATAAATATAGGGTCCAAATCAGTCGCTGGGAACTAATCTAAGATAAGCATGCATGCAGATTCTATAGATGGAATTGGATTATATTGTCCTTCTTTTAAAAAAATTAAGATCAACTCTTTATGCAAACCTGCTATCCATTTCTAAGCATAATTGTCTAGGCAGGTATTTGTCTCCTCCAACATCTGCCACTACTGACGGGCCCCAAAATAAACCTTCACATTAGCAACTTGCACATTTTTTCAAAAAACATTTATCTGGGAACATCTGGCTGGGCTATTTTCTGTCTCTCCTCCCCCCACTTCCCTCCCAGGTCTGTTCAAGCCTCGTGAGGTGAGCTTACAGCTTGAGACTTAGATCTCAAGCAGAAAAGTCTCGGCAGGTAAACAACCACTTGGTAAAGGAAAAAGAAAAGCTAGCATGAGCTCTGGGATAAGACACATGGTCCACGAGTAATGAGACGCTAAGGAGTAGAGAAGGCTCAGGGTGAGAAGGGCAGAGTATTGACTATGTAGATTTAAACAAGCAGTTTACTCGGAGTCCACTTTTTAAAAACTTCTAATCATTCCAACCTTAAGTCCTTTCAATCACCGCCTGTGCTTGCTAAAATTGGACCTGGAATAAGGTAGGCAGAAGAAGAGCAGATGTATCTGAATTATGGTTCTGGTGAAGAGTATTGAAAGTACCATAGGATACCAAAAGAACAAACACATGTGTTGGAAGAAGGATAGTCAGAATGCCTCTTACAGGAAAAGATGGCCAGACTTTATCTTCTGTGCTGTGGGCCTGTTGTCAGGCTTGACCAGTCCCTGAGGAATGACATCATGTTTGGTTAAGTAGAGGAGCACCAAAAAAGAGGAAAGCTACCAACAAGATGGACTGACACAATGGCTGCTACAATAGGCTGGGATAGAAGAGTAATTATGAGGATGGTGTTGGTCCCGGTGATGCTTTTTTCTGTTGTACATCAGGTTGCAATGAGTAAGAACCAACTTGAGGCCACCAAACAACAACATGTTTTATGTGCTGCACTTGTATTCAAGCTGACATTGCGTTGTTATCACCTACTGTGGACACATGACCAGAAGACAAGATGTATATAAATGCATTCAGTTTATGGTGACATCCATTATTAATGGACTAGATCCATTTTTGATGGTAAGTTGTAGTTTAGGGCTACTGGTGATTTGAACTAACCTAGTGGCTCTGTAGAAGAGAAGTCCGGGCAGTCTGCTTCCCTTGAGATTATTGGGAGGAAAACACTATGGAACAATTCTTTTCTGGGACACATGGGATTACCAGGGGGTGAACCAATAGGACAGCATGGGAAAACAATAAGACAATATTGTATGGGTTTCCCTGGTTGGTTCAAATGGGTAACATCCTACGGTGTCAACTCAAAGTCTTGAGGTTTGAGAATACCCATAGTCTACTTAGAAGAAAAGCTGGCAGAACTACTCCTTGGAAATTATCCATTGAAAACCCTATCCATAAAGCTGTTCTAGAACAATCTACAGAGAGTTGCTATGTGTTGGTCTGAACTCAAAGGGAATTGGTGAATAATTGTTGAGTGGATTAACTGAGAATCTTCCTTCCAACTTACTTGTAGTCATTTACATTTTATTATATCGTTTTCTTACTTCTTTTCTCTTTTAATTCTAATTTTTCCCTAGACATTTCATTGTGATTTGGATTAAAGTTTACAGTGCAGGTCACTTTTCCCTTTAGAAATTCTTACCCAAATACTAATCCCATTGATTGCAACTCCAACACTGTAAATTTACTTTTCCCAATTGTTTCCTGTGTTTCCCATTTCTATTCTCCCCATTTTCCCTAACCTTTCTTAATGTTGTTGTTGGGTAATTGCTTGATTTTGTTTTATTAAGTATCTCAAATGGCAGTTCCATCTCATCTTCTGATAGCGCCAAATAAAAGGTCACTTGAATTGCCCTAAGACCAGTGTTGGCATCTTCTTTGAGGTTTGGTACACTTTCCCTTTCTTAGATTGGATAGTCTAGGGGGTTGGGGGGACTGGAGTCTAGAGATTAGGTCACTTAGTCCTTTAATTTACATTGTTTTTAAGTAAAAACTTTGAGGATACAATCGTTGTCAAGGACTGCGCATTTATTTAAAATTAATTTGATAAACTTAGGAGGTAAAAGATGGCAGAATCATTGTCATTCCTGTTACAGGCATGGGTAAGTATATACTGGAAGCAGAGGAGATCCTGGGATCCTCAGAGATCTGCCTATGCATAAAGATCTTGACCTCAAAACAAACAAACAAACAAACAAAAAGATCTTGACCTCCAGATGATAATTCTTACTAAATGGGACCTGACTTTGGGAGATGTTTTATAAAATACTTTTTAGTTATTCTTCGATTTTATTTTACATCTATCACATTCTCCATAAAACATTCCTTGTGTACCCAGTCTCTTCTTTGTGCAATTCTAGTATTTTTTACATGTCTTGTTATGTTAGGTAATGTCATGCAATTTGTTACTGCTTTATCACAAGAGACATGTGCTTCTTGCTCACGTAATAGTCTAAGGATGGAAGAGGAGGGATTGCTGTGCTTTACATAGGCAGGCAGGGATCCAGTCTGGTGGAGACACTGAGATCTTCAACATGTGGCGAGAGGGAGGGAGGAGCACGAGATGTTGTGCAGAAGGTTTTACCGGGTAAGCTCTGAAAGTTGCCTACACCACTCTGCTTCTCTTTAACTTGGCAAAACTCAGAGACATGGTCCTATGAAGATGTGAGAGGGACTAGAATATGAGGCCACTGAATGAACAGGCACTTCCCCAGCCAATGTTCTGCACAATTTTTAATGATGTCATAATGGAAAATCATGTGAATTTAGCTGCTGTGGCAGGTAATTTTATGAGTTTATTAATTTGGCTAGCTAGGATGGCCAGTTGTTTAATCTAATTCTAGCATAAACTAAAATATACTTGTTGATGTGATTAACATTTATAGTTAGTTCAATAAGTACAGGAGAGTCCTCTTAGTAATTATGCAGACCAGATTTAAATACCCAAAGAGTGAAAGGAGAGGTTTCCGAAAAGAGGAAGTTTCTGCTTGAGGATTGTAACATGGATTTCCAGCCTGAGTTTTCATGCTACCTGACATATAGAACTGAAAGTGACCATAATTGCTTGAGTCATCCAATAATAACTGAGTAAATACAGCATCTTATGAGCAATGCATCCTTTGGTCACACAGCTAACTGAACCTCCACTGAAAGCCAGTTCTGAAATAGTTCTCTGTGTGTGTGTGTAAGGGCTGTCTCTCTTTCTCTGTGTCTTTCTTTTCTATCCAATCATACTTTTGTTCTAATTACCCAGCATAGATGGCTTTCTATAAGCCAATTTCCTCACTTTGTCTTTCCAAATGGTATTTATTCATATATGAATTATTGATATGAACTAGGGAATTATCCATTTAAAAATGAAATGCTAACATTTCAGTTATTTTACATAGAAAAAAAGGGGAAAGATAAAAATAGAAAACAAGTATAGTCTTAGGTATAGAGATAAAAAATTCCCTAGACACATATTAAATGATAGAAGGATATAGGAAATTTAGTGCAGTCCAAATTAGCTAGATATCTATTTCTCTCTCTCTCTCAGATTTACTGAATATATTACTTCCTAATCTTGTTCATAGCCACAGGTTATATAAATGTTACTTGGATTTTATTTTTCTCTTTTGTTGTACTGCAGTTCTCGGATAAACTTTTCTAAGGTTAATGTTTTAGAAGAAATTAATTTATTGTTAATAAAATAGTATTATAAAGTCAGTGGATGTTCTTAAGATAGCTGTAAGATCCCTGGGTGTATGGCTGGTAGTCAAGTGATTTGAACTGACCCAGGTGTACTTCAGAGGGAACTGACCCTGTGAAGAGAGTAGACAAGAACCCTTAAGGCAGAAATTCTCTGTGACACATGTATTCAGCATAAATTTTTTAAAAAGTCACATTAGCAAGACAAAGAATGAAGTCATATATGCCTTGTCTTTTACATGTGGCCATTTTTCCTTCAAATTATGCAACTAAGTAATAATTCCATGTTTGCGACTATATACACAAATGCTCTAAGCAAAGTGATATATATTCTTAATCCCAGGTTCTTCTTTTCCCCATAGGAGAAACTACTAGGAATCTTTGTAGCTTAGTGAATTATGTCTTGGGTAGTTTGAAATCATATATATATATATAAACATATATATATTTACACATACATATATGCACATACACATGTATATCATCTAATAAGTCAGTTAGTTTTATAACACAACTATGTATAACTACATAAAAAGGTATGTATATATGTATGTGTATATGAATACATATACAAACAAATATATTATACATATCTATCATCTATCTATCTATCATCAGCTATCTTTATCTATCCACACTCTTTTAATACCTTTAGAGTGATTGGAGCCATGATTTTTGTTTACTACCCACTAGACTCATGGCTCATAAAACATCTGTGACAATTTTAAATGCTGGTATGGATTTATCTCATTATTTTAGAGCCTACTTCATGCTTTCCAGAAAGTCCTAGATTGCTGTCATTAGAGAGTTTTCCTTCTGTTCCTTGTTATTCTGAGCATTGTTACAATGACCACTGTCAAATTCGCTCTCTAGGTTCCCTCAAATATCTATTCGTCTCTCCAAAATATATCTCTAGAACCATCATTAATGACAATTTACCTTCCAAACAAATTCTTCAAATGTATGATCATAAGAGAGTATTCATTTCTCAACCTCTTCACTAAAAATGGCTTGTTTCCATCTTTCTATTTTTTGTCCAAGCCAATGAAGGAATCATAGCATCTTACTGTTGTTTTAATTTAGGTAATTCACTGGAGTCCACGGCCTTTTCATAATTTATGGATCTCGTATGTAACCCTCTTTCTTTAAATTTTGTGTTCAGTCTACTCTGGGGCTTTTTGCTATCATCTCATTGATTTGTGGGAGTTATTTTATATCCTGACGAACTACTTTACTAGCACCTAAATTGAAAATGTTTTCTCCCCCCACCCTCTCCACCGTCCATAGCTCTACCAGTCTTTGGCTCTTCTGAATTCTTCAAATCCCTTTACTCCACGTTTATCAGAAACTCTGGTTACTTGGTTTTCATGCTGAAATCTACCGTGACTCCTTTCTACCTCCAGAGATTTTGTTCCAGGAGGCTTCCTGTTTGTGTTTTCTCCCCAGTAGGTCGTTCAACAACCCTGGTCTTGTACTTCCCCTGGTCTTCCCCATTTACTGATCCTGAAAACAGTTTCAGTATTTTTCCCTGAGGGGCATGGAGCAAATGGCTCGGGTCTTAGAAGACACTGATATGGAATCAATTGTAACTATAGCTGCCCTCGGGTGTCAAAGTAAACTGCAATTTTGTTAGAATTTAAGTTACATATTTTATGGTTCTTTAAATGGGTTTGTGGATATTTATTATGATTATGTCTTCTAAATTTAATTTATTTTTCACTTGTTATCAAATTTCCTATATTGTGTCTTATGTAGTCTTTGTCTTAAAATCTATTTTAACAGAAACTAAAAGGGGCCATCTTGTTTGTCTAATTCTCTTTAGCCTCACAGATTTTGGGGGAGGGGTGTTTATTATTTCTCACAGCTCATCTTTAAAAATCCTCATATCCTATTTTTTTATTTTTATCAAATACTTTAATTGGGGGTTCTTACATCTCTTATCACAATCCATGCATTCATTAATTCATTGTGTCAAGCACGTTTGTACATATGTTGCCATCATCATTTTCAACGCATTTTCTTTCTACTTGAACCTTTGGTATCAGTCCCTCGTTTTCCCTCCCTCCTCTACCCTTACTCCTTCACAAACCCTTGATAAATTATAGATTATTATTTTCACATCTTACATTGTCCTCTGTCTCCCCATCACCCATTTTTCTGTGGTTTCCTTTCCTGGGAAGGGGTTATATGTTGATCCTTGTGATTGATTCGGCTTTCTCTCCTGGTATTTCTATTCTCATTATTGCTCCTGAGGTGGTTATCTGTCCTGGATTCCCTGTGTAGCAGGCTTTTAGTTGTAGTTTAGTTTAGTGTACATGTTTTGGTCTAATCAGATTTATAAGGTAGAATTGAGGTCATGATAGTGCGGCAAGGAAGCATTAAAGGACTAGAGGAAAGTTGTATGTTCTATCAGTGCTATCATGCATCATGACTGGTTCATCTCTTCCTTGTGACCTGTCTGTAAAGGGATGCCCAATTTTCAATAGCTGGGCTATGGGTCTCCACTCTGTTCCCTTCCCGTTCCCACCCATTCCCATTAGTATGATTTTGTTCTGGCTCTTAGATACCTCTTACCTGATCCCATTGATACTGCTTGATCACACAGGCTGGTGTGCTTCTCCCATGTGGACCTCCTTGCTTTCAGTTAGATGGCCGCTTGTTTATCTTCAAGCCTTTAAGACCCCAGACACTATAATTTTGATATTCGGGCATCATCAGCTTCTTCCACCACGTTTGTTTATTCACCCATTTTGTCTTCAGTGATCCTGTCAGGAAGGCTAATGTCACAGAATGCTGGATTATGAAAACAAAGTGTGCTTATGTTGAGGGAGTACTTGACTTGAGGCCCAATGTCCATCGGCTACCTCAATACTACACTTGATCTTAGTCAAAAGGCCGAGAAATGATGCAAGCTTAATACTTAACATATAAATATAAGCACATAGATCTCTTTCCCTATCACTATATATAAATATATTTATATATGTATATGCCTGTACTTAGACGTCTATAAATGCCCTTTGCCTCCTAGTTCTTCCTTTATTTCCTTTTGCTTTCCTCTTGTCCCATGTTCAGTTTTCATTCAGATCCAGTAATTCCTCACTGTTACATTGTCCCTGATTAAGTCCAGCTAGACATCTTATACCCTTCTCTCTATCAATTTTAGTTCACTTACTGTTCCTTTGACCCTGGACTGTTGACACCACCCATCTTTCTCCCACCTTCCCTTCTCCTGTGACTGACCCCCCCCCCCCCATCATTGGTCCTGTTGTTTCCTTCTCTGAATTGTTTATCTTACCTGTTATCTAGATAGACATGTGGAGATATTAAAAAGCATAAAAACCAGACAAATTCAAGCAAAACAACAAAGGAAGACAAAACCCAAAAATCAACCAACAAACAACAGAAACTAAAACCAAAATAACAGCAACAACAAAAAGGCAAGGATAAAATAGGAAAAACCTGTAAATAGTTCCAGGTCTGTTTCTTTTATTTGTTTATTTTTCACCTCTAGGAGTGTTTGCCAGTTGAGACGGATGGGGTGCCCCACTCTATCCTCAAAGTCTATTTTTGGTATTTCCCAATTCCTTGTTCCCCTTACTGCTCTTTTGCATGCCTTTGGTGTTTAGATCCATTGAGCTTCACAAATTTTAAAATACCTTTTGATTTTTTTTAAATATACTTTAGTCTCTAGGGTGTCTCATGTAAACAGCATGTCAGTGGTCAGGTATTCATATCCTTTCTGTTATTCTGTTTCTTGATTGCTGCATTTAATTGCTTTGTAGTCTATGTAATCCTTGATAAGTATGAGTTTATTGCTATAATTTTGATGGTTTCATTTCTTTTTAGTGTTGGTATGTGTGGTGCTGTTATTTTCTTTTATGCACATAATTTTTGTGCTCAGTTCATTTTGTTTGTGATTTGCCTTATTTCTTTTGATGCTGCTGTTTTCATGTTAATTTTATGGTTTTCCTTTTATATTTAAATCAGAAGACTTAGCTTTTTTTCAGACTACTCTGAAATTTATTTTTGCTTCGTGTGTTTAAAACACTGTTCTATCTTGAAATCAACTGGACTTTCTCTCCATTTGTAAATTTCCTCCTTTTTTGTACTTTGTAGTTGTTGTCATTTAAAAATGCTTATCTCTGGTCATCGCTTTTGGAAACTCATGGTTCTAGAGTTATCATCTCTATCTGTTTCATTTGCTCTATTACACATTTTGTGGTTGATATTTGACATTTTCTATCTGCCTATTTTACCCTCTTGCCAAAAGTTTGAGTAGTTGATTTTATTTTAACTATATCACCAGTTGTAATATCTAAGGTATCTCTGGGTGAATTCCAGCTTTCAAACTTTTTGTCAGCAGTTGAGATTGTTAATTCTATGTGCTACTATGATAGTCATGTGCTTGATGTCAATTTCATGATTAGAAGTCTATGAGTGGAGTCTAGCCAGGACTCTGCACCCACTGGTCTGTGACTTTGTGAGTCAGAAGGAGACTTTATAAACTGGTATCAGACATATGGGCTAATATCAGACTTATGGCTTTCAACTAGACAGGGTTGGGATGCTTTCTCAATGTTCCATTCCTCTTGTATATAAACCTTTCCCTTATATCCATATGTGTGCCTATGAATATGTTTCTCTAGTCTAGTTTCTCAACCCAGACTAACACAGCCACTTAGAAATGCTAACCAAAATACGCCCCACCATTATTGTGACCTATACTCTTCCCCATACCCTGGGTCAAGTCACACAGTGATGTTCTCAGCTCTTTATGACAGAGTTAATCTAATTTATTTTGTAGATGATTATAGAGTAACAAAAAACAAGGTGTCATAGTTAACGTTGCCACTCTAGCTGTCTTTATACTGAATGAAGTGTGTGGAATGATCAGATATTTCCATCTACTAAAACTTGCAAACTTGAATGGTTGAAGTGCAGAAGTACCTAGAGAGCACTGTTTTTTGTTTTTCAGTTTAGAATCAGGAACAGGATCTACAAGTGAGGTGTACAAGGAGATAGGTGTCTGGAGAGTGGAGTGGATTATGTCCTCATGTGTAGACAGAAAATAACTAGAGGTTTGATATTCAAAGCAAGGTCTATAAATGCTATACAAAATGCAATTAGAGAGGGAGCTATGTAGGGTTGTAGTGAGGGTGAAAACAGGCTTTAATATATGTTGTAAAAGTCACAGTGGCTACAAGTTGAGAATGAGAACTAGAGGGGCATGAGTTTAAGAGGCATGAGTGAGTGAGGTTTGAAGATGAACTACCCCTAATTGGTAGTTAGGACTCAGAAAAGATGTTTTCATTTTCAATGTTGTCTCCTGATGTGTAGACAAGAGAAAGTCTGCAATTTCTTTGAGTCATTTCATCCCTTGTGTTCCTTTTTTAATCATGAGCTTGAATCTCAGTTGTTAGTATTGGAGGCATGTTTAAGAGAGGAGTGTTTTCCAGAGGGGGAAAAAATTACTGATTTTAAAGATAATTGGTAGGCTTAAAACATGCTGTGCAGACTCACTATTACTATTCTAATACAGAAACAATGGATCATTTCTCTTTAATGGAAATAATTTCATCAACTACAGGAAGAATGGTTAATCCAACCCAGATAAAACAATGATGTCCCACACCAGGCTTTGCAATTTACAACAGTAATTTCCTTCAAATTGAAGCAAAAATTATGGCTTATGTATTTTTTCATATTATATTTTGAACTATTCACTAAGCTAATAGAGACCTAATCAGAAACTGATTACACTATAACTGTGTGTGTGGTGTGTGTGCATCTTTTCATAGTTGCATCTAATGGAATAATCTTAGTCTTGGGATTTAGAACACATATATACACAGAGGAAAAATATCACTTCTACAAATCAGCTTTATATCAGCATTATTCAAGTTTCTTAATTTCCCTAAGCACCATTTTCTTCATATTTTGTTGAAAAATAGAATAATCATAACTTATTATTTATTGTTCTATGATCAAGCGAGTCTTGTGAGCAGAAAGATTATAAAATGTAGTTTGACAAATGTCCACCTAGCTGAGAAGCAACAAAGCTGACATGGAAGAAGTATACCAGCCTGTGTGGTCAAGAGGTATTTATAGGATCAGGTATCAGGCATCAGGCATCAAAGACACAGAATATAAAGTCATATCAATGTGAATGAGGGTGGGTGCGTCCAATGGAGACCTAAAGCCTATCTGAAGGCAACTGGACATCCCCTTACAAAAGGGTTGCATGAAGAACATAAGCCAGTCAGGGTGCAGTATAGCACCAATGCTAGTTCTCTAGTTCTTCAATGTTTCCTTTGCCCCACTGTCATGACTCCAATTCTACCTTATCAATCAAGTTAGACCAGAGCATGCACATAGGTACAGCTAAGAGCTGAAAGTCCAGGGAATCCAGGACAGATACCCCACTCAGGACTATTATTGAGAAGAGTCACACCTATTGAAGGTGGAGGGAGAAAGGGAACTGATCACAATCATCTACCTGTAACTTCCTCCTAGGGGGATGAACAACTGAAAAGTGGGTGAAGGGGGACAGGAATCAGTGTAAGACATGAAAAAAATAATAATCTATAACTTATCAAGGGCTTATGAAGGAGGGAGGTTGGGAGTAGGAGGGGGGAAAATGAGAAGCTGATACCAAGGGTTGAAGTAGAAAGAAATTATTTTGAAAATGATGGCAACAAATGAACAAATGTGTTTGACTCAATGGATGTAGGTAACAGTTATGATAATAGTTATATGAGCCCCCAATAAAATGATTTTAAATAAAATATAGTTTTGGAGTTATTGTTATTTCTAATGTCGTTTGGGTGTTATTATTATTTCTATAACAAATTTAATAAGACTGGGTATAATTCTGCATAATCACATCTAAAAACACATCATGAATTATGTTCCCAAAATATTCCATTCAGAGGATAATTTTCAAAATATTTTTTTCTGTGGAGCTGTGGGACTATTGATCTTAATATTTTATTTTGAATTGTTCCTTAACTTATCAAATGATTGTCAGTGGAATTAATGACATTACCAAGTTTTGGCAACGTGCTTCTTAAGTAGCTTTTCATTGTGTCCCCTCTTTCCATCTTCCACCACCATGGTTCACCCTCTCCTCTTTGGGCTACTTCAGTATTCCCCTTCCTGTTCATCCTTCTATTTAGACTACAGCTTACAAAAAAATCTCCAAGGATGGTTATAGAAAATATTTCTTACCAATCACTTTCAAGTTTACCATGGTTTCCCATGGCCTGTTCTATAACAAAATCCAGACTCGCTGGCTTGATTTGTGGACTTCCTACTGATTTGCTGTTGTTGTTAGGTGCTCTTGAGTGTGTTCCATCTCACAAGAACCCTGTGTGCGACAGAACAAAACGCTGTCTGATCCCGAGTCCCATGTTGCAGCCACTGTGTCACGGCATTTCCATGAGTCTTCCTACTAATCTGTCACACAAGGCAAACTTACTGCCATCAAGTTGATTCCAACATAGAAAACTGGTCACGGAGTTCCAAGACTGTAATATTTATAGAAACAGATGAACATATCATTCTCACATGAAGTTGCAGCTCCATTCAACTTCCAACTCTCTGGTTCGCCTCAAAGTGCTGAAACATTGCACGGCTGAGCTCCTTTTGATCTCACCTCACCAGTCTAAAGAGCGAGTCACTGCTACCCACCATGGTGTTTTAAACTCTGCTGGGTTTGTTCACTCTTGCCCTTTCTTATAGAATTCTCCTCCCTTGCTTGCTTGCATGACCATCATTTTTTAACTTCCAGTTGTAAAATGACCTACTACATGATGCCTTTGATGCTCTCCCTCATTTGAGGGAATTGATATCTCTTCCCATGTTTCTTAGGTCTGCCTTCACAAAGAACCACGAAACAGATGGATTGGAACCAGGGACTTTTGTTGTCACAGAGTTTGGGAGATGAGGAGACTCAATTCTGGATGGTTCCAGGGATGTGCTTTCTCAGAAGACATTTTCAGATGGGACCTTCAGATCTCTCCCGGCTTCTGGGGCCCAATGACGTCTTGGACTCATAGATGTGCCTTCTTCAGAGATCCACCGTGTCTCTGTCTCAGTCTGTATCTGTGTTTCCTTCTTCCTTTTTATAAAGACAACCCACCCATTTGGTTAGGACCCATTCTAAGTTCTTGTTAACTGAGAGCCACCCCCAGGAATCGATTTCAAAATAAGATCATACACACAGAGACCAGGAAGTAAAATTAAAAGAAAGAAAAGTAAAGAAAAAAATCAGTGCCGCCAAGTCTATTCCTACGCATAATAACCCAAGAGAACCGAGTGGAATTGCTCCTTAAAGTTGACCAAAAAAGAAAATCTTCAGAGAACCAGAGAGCCTCAGCTTTCTTCAGTAGACTCACTGGTGGGTTCTAACTCCGTTAACCAAAAACCAGAAGCGAATTCACTGCCAACCAGATGAAACTGACGCATAGTAACCATATAAGGCAAGGTAGAACGGCCTCTTTGAGTTTCTAAGACTGAAAGGATCCTGCTAAATGGCTGATGGTTTCAAACTGTTGACCTTGTGGTTAACAGACCAACGTGGAACCACTATGCTCCTAGGACTCCTTTGAACTCTGTACACACATACATACTTACACACATACATACATACATATATTTTGGGCAGTGAGAGGATTGGAAATAATTCAATACATAATACTCTCATACTCAACTGTGTAATTTTCATGTTAACTATTCAACACATTCTGTCCTTTCACTGAGAATATGAGTCTTGAGAAACTCAGAGACCATGCCTTTCTCTTACCTGATAACAAAGTCTCAAAAACTCTGATGAAGTAAATTCCATTGATCTGGAGTTCATTAACAATTTTTTTCAGTTTCAAGTGGATTGATTCTTATTTCTGAACTGTCAATGGGTCTCAACAGGGATAGGTATAGAAAGTAAATTGTAAACAAAGCAGATGAGATCTTGCCTTTATGGAAGTTCTCTCTAGAAAGGGCATTAGTTTTGCCCTAATAATGGCACACGGAGATCTTTCAACTCAACTGCAAGCTCTATGAGCACAGAGACCTTGGGGTTTTACTTCTCTCTGATTCCCCTGGCTTTAATACAGCATATGTTTTCATACATGCCGTTGGAGACTGTATGGAGCTGATTTTATCCACCCTCCCCCATCACCACCACTCTAAGGATTAGGTTAATGCTTTACAATTACGTCTATTTGCATTTTAAAATCTGGAATCGGTTTCGTGCATGCATCACACCAGAGTATCTGGCTCTATTTTTAGCAGACAGAATGTTCCAGGGCTAACCGCCATCTGCTTCCTTTGAGCAAATCTGCAACTGTGAAGTGTGAATGCAGATTTTCAGATCATCTAGTGTATTTTCTTCACCATAAAAATGTTGCTTTATTTATTGAATACAATTTAACAAATGAAGTACAAGGAGAAAAGCAAACTCTGAGAGCATTGTGGTACTTTCATGTCCAACCCTGTGTCTTTGTGTGTGCCAAAGAGATATGTTTGACACATGAGTTGGGTCCACTAGCTGTGCATGATGGGTAGCCTATGTAAAGCAGAAACCCATGCTGTCTGGTTCTGAGCCATCTTCAGTACGCTGCTGGGTCTTCTCCAGTGCATTGCTGTCATCAATTTTGCAGTGTGTTTTGAGGACCTTGGGGGCTCATCTTCCAACACAATGTGAGAAAATATTCTGTTGTGATCCTTAGGATTCTTACTGGCTAATTTCCATGGGCAAAAGTATGGGTTATCATTCCTAATTTGGAAGTGCCACTGAAATCCAACATTGTGGATGACTTTGACACTGGCAGTATAGCACTCTGCTTTGCAAGATGACAGCACAAGTCCCTACAGTGAACACACTTATAGAAGGGGGTAGATCTTACAGATAAATATTTTTGGCCTCCCTTACTCAGTTTCCAACTTTCATGTGCATATGAAACAATTGAAGAGTGCTCCATTAGCACCCTTAATTTTCGATACTCTAAAGCAACAGTTCTCAATCTGTGGGTCATGATCCATTTGGGGCTTGAACAACCCTTTCACCGGGGTCATCCAATGCAAAACAGTAGCACAATTATAGTTATGAAGTAGCAACTAAAAATAATTTTATGGTCAGGGGTCACCACAACATACGGAACTGGATTAAAGGGTCTTAGCATTGGGAAGGTGGAGAACCACTGCTATAAAGGGCTCTGTGCTGCAGATTTGCCTAACTCTCTCTTGACTGCTGCTTCATGAGCACTGACTGTGGATCTATGCAAGGTGAAATCCTTGCTTTTCTCCATTTATCATGATGTTACCTACTGGTCTAGTTGTGAGGATTTTGATCTTCTTGGCATTGAGTTACAATCCAAACTGAAAGTTTCAATCCTCGATTTCATTATCAAGTACTTCAATTCTCATTAGTTTCAGAAAACAAGTTTGTGTCATCTCTATGTTTTAGATTATTAATAACCTTCCTCCAACCCGGATGCCACATTCTTCTTCATACAATCCAGTTTTCTTGATCATTTGCTCAACATACAGGTTGAACAAGTATGATGAGAGGACACACCTCTGATAAATATGCTTCCTGATTTAAAATCTTGTGGCATGCTCTTATTTTACTCACACTTCCTCCTGATCCATGAACACAATTAGGTTTTCTGGAATTTGCATTCTTCTCAAGGCTATCCATAGTTTGTGATGATCCACACAGGCAAACATACTTTAGTAGTCAATAAAATACAAGTAAACGTCTTTCTGATATTCTTTGTCTTGAGCCAAGATCCATTTGATATTAGCAGTGATTGCCTTTATTCTATGTCATCTTCTGAATCTTGCCTGGACTTCTGGAAGCTCTCTAGTTCCCTGTCAATGTACTGGTGCAACCTTGATAAAACAATACTATGTATATTTCAGTGTATATGTATATATTCAGGGTGAATGCACATGCCCATATGAATATATATATATATATATATATATATATATATATATATATACCAATTACCATATTATCTTCCATAGTGCATGCATATTTTGCTTGAATTTGTCCATTACAATCCTCTCAATGTGTTGTCACTTTTCCCACTCCCTCACCATGTTTCCTGTTTCAATCCTTCCTTCTTTCCTGGTGCTCAGAACTTTGTCCCTGGCTAAATGCTGCCTTTTGATCTTACATGGTTGGTGTTACTGCAATAGACCTAAGTCTGTTCCAGACCTGAAGAACAAGGTTCATAGTCTTGAGTATCCTGCAAGTTTCATTTTTATTATATATTTTATTTTATTTCAACACTAACCCTAACCTTAAGTCTCTAACCAACAAGTAAACCTGGTCTTTTCTATGAGTTTAAGTTTGTTTTTATTTCCCCCCCGCACCCCCCCAACACACTCCAACCAGGCCCTCATGTGATGCCTTTCAGAATAGTTGGCAATGGTAGTCAGAGGGCATCTCGTTCTTCCAATCTCAAAGTGATGGACATTAATGTTGTCATGGACTATTAGTACATTAGTTGACTGGACTATTCATTTTCGTGTGTCTTTGGATTTTCACTATTCGTATTTCCTGTGGACAGGATCTGAAGAATAATTTCACCTTGGGGGCTCTTCTGCTCATACCAACCCTTTCCGATAAGGCAGATATGCCCCTGTAGGTTTCTGAGACAGTAACTTTAGGAGCATTTTTCTCTACCCTGGATCACCTGGTAGTTTCAAACTCTGACTGTATCACCGAGCAGTCCAACACATAACCACTCTCCCTTGTGGACTATGTGGTGCCAATGGACCTTGGTGTTCCCCAGGCCCACAGGGCTTATTCTACAGTTCCAGCAAAACTAATCCCCTAAGTATTTTATTATGTTTTAAAAGGTTCCATAATGTCCCCCCACCCCTGTTTGCTCTACAATTTTGATGCATCGATATAATTATGGCAAAAGTAAGTATACTTGTGAATATATCCTCTGTGAAATATATCTGTATTCATAGATATGATCCCATTCTCCCTCTCTCAACTGTGATCCTTACAACCAGGCATCTACTGCTGGTTCACACAGTTGTTGTAGACTTGTGTGCATAGCAGCACTTGCCTCTGTCAACCTTTCATTTGTACAAAGGCCCCATGTTTTAGCCTTCCCCCTACCACTTTTCCTAATCTCCCTCTTAAGGAAAATGAAATTTACCCACAAAGTTTTTGAAACTTCTTTCTGTGTATCCAAATCCGTGGTGTTTCTGGGTTAAGCAATGGCCTAATAAGTGTATGTTTGATAGTTCAAATCTACCAGCCAATCTTTGGGAGATAATTGAGACTGTTGGATCCCCCAAAATATAGACTCAGAAAGCAGTCAAAGACTGGTCTGGCTTGGAAGCTTATTCTGACTCTCTCCACGGTAAAGATCTTGGTTTGTGTGGTAGGTGTGTGTGTGTGTGTGTGTGTGTGTCCAGTATGTTTGTGTGGGTGTATTAGACTGGGACGTATGGGGAAAAGAGACCAGGGACAGTTAATGTATATGAGCCTTATATCAAGAAGTAATCATATCAAGGAGGCAGCCCAGCCCAACTAAAGTCCCTGGGCCCAATAGTAGGTCCTGAAGATTCAAACAGCTGCAGACTGATGATGCAGAAAGATGAAACAGGAACTAGGATGATCACAGGCAGATGGGTACAGAGGCGTGTTGCTCCAAGGTCAGTGGAAACATGGTGGAGCTCTGACACATCTCAAGGCTGGGTAGCTTTCATGGTCTCCCTTAAAAAAAGGCCACGCCTCTCAAGAAGGCCAGACCTCGCTCACATCTCTCACATCATCAGGTTGTGATCTGACTGACAGGTTAAACGCCACAAATCCGACAAAAGTGCAAGTTGAAACAAAATCTAATGGCCATGCTGTATGGAAATTTTATCTTAAATCCTATGTTGGTTGTCATATGTCGGGTAAATATGGATAGTCATCCTTTATCCAAACTCATTGGTATATCTGTTTGATCTCCTTCTAGGCCCAATTAACAGTTTGTTAGACTAAAGCCGTGGTTCTACTAACTGCACCAAATGGTGTATATGTATTTGAATGAAACATGAAAATGATCCACTTTCTCTGTAGTCCAGGAAGCTCCTTTAATCCATTTCTTCCTTTTGACCCAGAAAGCAACCAGAGAGATATTCTGATATTAGCTTCATCTGTCCTATCTTGAGTTGAGTATGGGTCCTTTCAAGCAGAGGCATCTGGGACCTGAATGACCCTGAACCTCAAGTACGACATAGATGACATTGTGGTACTTTTTAAATGCCATCGAGCAAACTTCAGTTCCTGACACCTTCTATACAATAGAATGCAACACTTCTTGACCCTGCATCATTCTTTGAACCAGCAATCCTGTTAGAGTTCAAACTTGTGATTGCTGTTCTAGTCTGTCACTGAGAATCTCTGTAAGTCCTGCAGTGCCTCTGTTTTACCAAACGTGATGTCCTCTCCCCACAGTGACTCACTCCTGATGAGGATGTTTCCAAGCAAGTGAGTCAGATAATGTCGTATTTCAAGGCATCCAGTTTTCATTGGGAACGTTTTAGAAGTCAAATTTAGAAGCAGTCTGCCTTAACATGGAAACTCCAGTAAAATGTGTACACCACGGGTGACCCTGCCGGTGTTTGAAAAACAAGCTTCCAGTATCATAGTAAAATGAAAAGCACCATAGCGCAACAAAATGACAGATGGGTTAGATGACATTAAGCTGCTGTCTTTGCCTTCTGGGTGCCAAAGTGGGGGATCCTGTACAGTATTCCTGATCTATTTAAACCCTACTGGTTTCCCCAATTATACTAATTTCAACAACCTTTATGCTAATTAACACAAACTCTGATGTCAGTTATAATAACAGTATTGTAAGGATCATAAAGTCACTTTGAAGGTGAGGATTATTCACACCTATGCTTTAGATGCTAAGTAACAACCTGCAGTTAAAATAAAACTCCCCCGCAAATATAATTCCAGACACAAACCATGTTACTTTTACTAAGGCATATTTAAAGTAAATTGCCTCCTAAGTCATAGGAAGGGAAGTCAAGAAGTTGATTTTTTTTTAAATGGAATGGAAAGGTAATAGAACTTCCCAGGAACATTTTTGAAACACCCTCTTAGTTTGTTGTCTTCAAGGGCTATCCAGTCTATTCTGACCCAAGGTGGCCTACATAGAAGCACTGATCCATCCCACCCTTCCCCACAATGATTTTTATGTTTGAGCCTGTGTCAATCTATCATGTTGAAGACCCTCCTTTCAACTGCCCTTCCACTGTCCCAAGCCTGGCGCCCTTCTTCAGGGACCGGCTTCTCTAAACTTGTAATTGTACAATGTGCTCAAATATATACCGTCCCACTTCCTATTTCAATCAATTAATATTATCACACGGGTATATTTTATTTTGCCATGATTATTCTCTGAATAATAATATTTAATAAAAAGCACAACTCTTTGGGGTCTTGCTTATCTAGATATCTTACAGGTCATGTTTTAAGAAAATAGAGTTGTTATCATGTTCTGAATGTGTGCTATGTGACAGAAACTGGGTTAGGCATTTTTGGACAACACTTTCTTGAATTCTCACAAATTCAGCTTATAGGATGGGTGCAAGATCCTTGTGTTCAGATAAGGAAGTCTTGCAAATGTTTCCATGTCAGAGACACACTCTTATGAATTGTCTAACATAGCACTTGAAGAACTTATCTTTGAGCAGGCGGTACAGAATGCTAACAATTGAGGGTCTGGGTGTCACCAAAAATGTAACGATTCAAGTTCATTCAGAGACTTCTCAGCAGAGAGTCCTGGAGATCAACTTCTGAAAAACCATCCATTAAAGCCTAAAAGGTTTCAGTTGAATTCTGGCATGCCTGAGGACATCACGCATATGTCAGAATGGACTAACTTGTTGGCAAAAGACTTTACTGTATTCTGGGCAAGATGCAGAGCAGTGTTTAAATGCTAACTCATTTAACACTTCTTCCCTTACAGCTGAGAGCTTGTGAAAGCATTTTGGCATCCACTCTATCATTCGGCTTTTTTTTTTTTTTAATCAGCCACCTGAAAGAGTCTCATGGAATCAAAGGATCACAGAGCTCTGGGGTCATCTGTCCAAATGTTCATCTAGTTTGCAGCCATCTCTAGAAACAGAATCCATTGCCTGCGGAGACAGCAATTCTCTGCTGGCTGAACTTCACAGACCTGAATCCCTCATTAGCATTAGACTAGGAGGTGAAGACAAAGTCAGACTGTTGCAAGGATCAGAAAGGCATTTGTCAGGACATGCCCTCAATGAAACCAAGACCTCTTCAAGGTGCCTCCAAATGACCAAACTTTTTTGCCCTTCCCTCCCAAACAACCTCTTTCAGGACCAGGCAGGGCCTGCTGCCACATAAAGTTTAGAATTCATGCTTGTAGAAATAACTCACAGGTGTGATTTCCTACGAGTCATTAACTGAAAGTGGGCAGGGGAGTTGCTGATAGTCCGGGTTCCTTGATCGTGTCAGATATCAGATGGGGATTCCAACACATCCCTTAGAATACTGTTATTGGGCTTAGATAAAACATGTGACGCTATCCACACAGATTTAGAAATTATTTTATGCTTAATAATGAGTTGCTACAATTATAGTCTCCTTCTATCGATCACTTTGTAGAAGTGTGGTAATGGACATGTTTTTATGATACTGGGAACTCTGTTAGCAGTATTTCTGTAGAAACATGTATGGTACAGAAATTCCAGCAGTGTTTACAGGCTCAGAGGCAATAGGGGAAAGTATCTGGTCACCTACTTCTGAACATCAATCAGTGAACATCCTGTGGATCAAAGCAAAGAATTATTTAAAATTGTGCAGAAAGTTGAGTCAATTAGATTGTAAAATATTCAAAACAGCAGGGTCACAAAATCAAGATGGTGCAAGAATGAGCAAGGTTACTTTGTGTGGTCTTCATAGCAACAACCAATATTATTACTAATGATAAAAAAATAACACTTAATGATTTTATCCATATTCACTGACCATAGGTCCAACTCTAGGGACAGTTTGACATGAAGAAACACT